>JAFFST010052265.1:110284-140524 GCA_022414735.1 Noturus placidus
TATATCTTTATGTTTGAGGCCTGAAACGTGGCAAAAGTTCGAACAGTTCAAGGGGGCCGAATACTTTCGCAAGGCACTGTAATTACTGTGTGTTGATGCATAAATGCTCATATTAGTTTTATGGGACATTTTCATTTAAATAATGACGATGACTGCCTGCAGTCAGGTCTAATGCCAAACTCAGACAAGTTTATGAATAACAGAACAGTACAAAAGTTTATTTGAGACCAGAACTTTAAAGGTCAACTCATTATTTGTTAGATTAGTTATACAGGGCATCCGGAAAGTATTCACAGCTCTTCACTTTTCCCACATTTTATGTTACAGCCTTATTCCAAAATGGATTAAATTCATTATTTTCCTCAAAATTCTACAAACAATACCCTATAATGACACCATGAAAGAATTTCGTTTGAAATCTTTGCAAATTTATTAAAAATAAAAAACAAACAAAAAACAGCACATGTACATAAGTATTCACAGCCTTTGCTCAATACTTTGTTGAAGCACCTTTGGCAACAATTACAGCCTCAAGTCTATTTGAGTATGATGCTACAAGCTTGTCACACCTATTTTTGGGCAGTTTCTCCCATTCTTCTTTGCAGGATCTCTCAAGCTCCATCAGGTAGGATGGGGAGCGTCGGTGCACAGCCATTTTCTGATCTCTCCAGAGATGTTCAATCAGGTTCAAGTCTGGGCTCTGGCTGGGCCACTCAATGACATTCGTAGTGCTTAGGATACTTATCCTATTGGAAGATGAACCTTTGCCCCAGTCTGAGTCTGCTTTTTGGCAAACTCGAGGTGGGCTGTCATGTGCCTTTTACTGAGGAGTGGCTTCTGTCTGGCCACTCTACCATACAGGCCTGATTGGTGGAGTTTTGCAGAGAAGGTTGTTCTTCTGGAAGGTTCTCCTCTCTCCACAGAGACACAGAGACAGTCACCTGTGTGACTGTGGGACCTTATATAGACATGTGTGTGCCTTTTAAATCATGTCCAATCAACTGAATTTACCACAGGTGGACTCCAATCAAATTGTAGAAACATCTCAAGGATGATCAGTGGAAACAGGATGCACCTGAGCTCAATTTTGAGTGTCATGACAAAGGCTGTGAATACCTATGTATAGGTGCTTTTTACTTTTAATAAATTTGCAAAGATTTCAAACAAACTTCTTTCATGTTGTCATTATGGGGTATTGTTTGTAGAGGAAAATAATTAATTTAATCCATTTTGGAATAAGGCTGTAACACATCAAAATGTGGGAAAAGTGAATACTTTCTGGATACACTGTATTATGCTCACAATACCTTGTTCTCTTGCTTTTTTTCAGGGAGTATGGATTGTCCTATCTATCTCTGAGGACATGCATTGGCCTTTGGACTGCTTTTCTCTGTCTGCTGCTTGTGGCTACTGATGCCAGCTCACTCGTTTGCTACATCACTCGTTTTACAGAAGAAGCCTTCGCCTCTCTAATCTGCATCATTTTCATCTATGAGGCTCTGGAAAAGCTGATCCACCTTGGCGAGTCCTACCCTATCAACATGAACAACAACCTTGAGAAACTCACCACCTACTCGTGAGGGCGCACACGCACTTACGCACAGATACACACACACACACGCACACACACACACACACACACACACTCACACACACACACACACACACACCTACAGGTGCATCTAAAAAAAGAAAAGAATATTGTAATGCTTCAATTTCGCATTTCATTTGGAAATCAAGGTCCCAGAGTCTGGAAGAAGAGTGTTCAAAAATCAAGTTGCTTGAAGTCCACAGTCAGTGATTATCTGGGTTGCCATGTCAACTACTGGTGTTGATCCACTGTGTTTTCTTGAGAGTCAATGCAGCATCTACCAGGAGATTTTAGAGCACTTCATGCTTTTCCAGCAAGACTTGGCACCTGCCCACAGTGCCAAAACTACTAGTAATTGGTTTGCTGACCATGGTATTACTGTGCTTCATTGGCCAGACATCTCGCCTGAACTGAACCCCATAAAGAATCTATGAGAGAAACCAGACTCAACAATACAGATGAGCTGAAGGCCGCTATCAAAGCTACCTGGGCTTCCAGAACACCTCAGCAGTGCCACAGGCTGATTGCCTCCATGCCACGCCGCATTGATGCAGTAATTTGTGCAAAAGGACTAAAGTCCCGACCAAGTATTGAGTGAATAAATTAACATATTTTTCAGAATGTCGACATTTCTGTATTATGAATTCTTTATTCTAATATTTTGAGATACTGGATTTGACATAATCATCAAGATTAAAACAAAAAAAGGCTTGAAATATTTCAATTCATGTTTAATGAATCTAAAATATATGAAAGTTCCAATTTTTGAATGAAATAATGGGAAAAAAATCTAATACTCAAATACAAATTTTTGTAGATGCATCTGTATACACAGTGCCCTCCAGTAATATTGGCACCCATGGTAAATATGAGAAAAGAAGGCTGTGAAAATGGTCTTTATTGTTTATAAAAATATATATATATTTGTTAAATATAGGTGTGCAACAATTATTAGTACCCCTATGAATTCATGAGAAAAATAGAATTGAAGTATCTTCCCATTAATATTTTACATTTTTTAGTACACCTGGGTGACTAGGAACAGGAAATAGTTCAACCATGATTCCTGTTTCCCAGGGGTATAAATATGAGATAACACATAGGCCAAATTCCCTTAGTCATTCATAACAATGGGTAAGACCAAGAATATAGCTGTGATGTGCGGCAAAAGGTTGTTGAGCTTCACACAATGGGAAGTGGCTATAAGAAAATAGCACAAGCATTGAAAATGCCCATTTCCACCATCAGGGTAATAATTAAGAAGTTCCAGCCAACTGGAAATGTTATGAACCAACCTGGAATTGGACGTGTGTCTATATTGTCTCAACGCACTGTGAAGAGGATGGTTCGAGTGGCCAAAAAACCTCCAAGGATCACAGCTGGAGAATTGCAGAAGTTAGTTGTGTCTTGGGGTCAGAAAGTCTCCGAAACTACAATCCGAATTCACCTACATCACTCAAGTAGTTCGGAAGGGTTTCATGAAAAAAGCCTCTACTCTCATCCAAAAACAAACTCAAGCGTCTTCAGTTTGTCAGACACTACTAGAACTTCAAATGGGATCGGGGTCTGTGGTCAGATGAAAGCAAAATAGAGCGTATGGTGAAGGCTCTTTAATGTTTTGAGGCTGTTTTTCTGCCAGAGGACCTGGACATTTTGTTAGGATACATGGCATCATGTGCACTATCAAATATCAACAGATATTAAATGAAAACCTGACTGCCTCTGACAGAAAGCTTAAATGGGTAAATGGGTTGTGGTTGGATCTTCCAGCAGGACAATGATCCAAAACATACATCAAAATATTAACTTAAATTTTTTGTAAAATCTAGAGGTTTTTTTTTTATTGTGAGAGCTTGAGACATGTCTCCATCAGTGCGAACATGGATCTGCACAAATTAATATTTTATCTTTAAAGTGTCTTATTTTCTACATCTGCAGTTGTGCTTGTATAGAGCCTGTGAACCCCAGCAATGCCACCCTGCAGTATTGGGAGCAGAACAACATCACAGCATCAGAGATCTACTGGGAGGCTCTGGAAGTGCAGGTTAATATGAGCAGATTAAACCTAGTCTTACTATTTTATCATACTCATTACCTTTGTGCAATTTCATAAATGTTTCTTTAATCCTTGACTGTCTTCCTGAAAAGGTGATCCTATCTCAGAACCCCTCCGAAGTTTCAAAAACCATGTTAAGAAACTTTAGTTGTATTTCTAGGATCCTGACTAAGGAACAGATTTGATGGGTGTGAATGCTCAAATAATTTGGTTGAAGTGAGTAATGCTCAGGAGACCCTCTTCAAACATGGATTCATACTAAAAGAGTGATTTGCAATTGGATTTATCTGTTTAATATAAGTCTGAATAAATGACAAGGTCAGAAAATGAGTCAAGCATACAGTGGAGTCCAAAAGTCTGAGACCATTAGTGAAAATGCATCAATTTAACATAAAGGTTTTCATTACAAATGATATTATCATCAGCAACTTGAGTGAAAAGTAGAATCTTAGAAATATTTACATGAATTTCAGAGTTTCTTAGTATTTGGTACGTCCCCTTTTTACTTTAATGACAGTGTGCACTCAAGCTGACACAGACTCCACAAGTTGGTGTAAAACCTGATGATCCATATTAGATCAAATTCATCAGAGTGTCATCTTAACACATGCTTCAACAGCAGGGACAAGACTCAAGGAAAATCTGACCTTTTGTACAACGGAGTTAACATTGTTAGTATCACAAATTTGCTTACATTTATATAGCGATCAAGAGATTGCGCAACATCTTGAATACTGACTAGTCAAGACGTTGCACATTTCCTTTTTTTGGTTTCTAAGACTTTCTGTTCATTTCCATTTCTGTTCATTTCCATCTCAGACTGTCAAAACAGGATCACACTGTTTTGAAAAACAGTCATAAAAATCTGTCTCCCATGTGAATGTCATGTTCTCTCAGATACAGACTGAGCAATAGCAGATTATGGACATGTGGCTTGGATTATAGTGGATTAGCCATGTCGAACCACTAAAAGCAAAATGTGTACCTCTGCTTTAGACTAGGAGAGAGAGAGAGAGATTAAAACCGTCAGATCAGATTATAGCTTTATAAGCTTAAATGTTTATCTTAATTATTATAATAAAAAAATGTTTTGTATTTTACTGTTCTTCTGGGAAATTAGTCGTTTTATTTCTGGCTTTTTAAATCTATTACCAGGTCGTCTTTATTTGTCTTAATGAAATGTGCATCAACCTCACTATGATTGATTCGTTGCACAAATTATGATATGCCTTGTTAGATTTTCTAAATCTAGGTAATTGTAAATTCCACTCAGATTCAATTTGGATATTGCATATTAACCTTTGAATTCAATGGAGTTAATACAGCAAATGAGAATGTAACAACTCATAACCACAAAAACATCTCTTAAGCGTGAAATAGCAATTGTGCTGCACTTATTTTTAAATTGTTTAAACTCACTCAGTTGTTTACATATTATTCTTAAAATATATATCATGCCTTTTGTTTGAAAGTTATCCTTTACATTATATCGCCTGTCTATTTTTGTCAGGACTGCATAGAGAAGAAGGGGGTGTTTGTGGGCTCAGCATGTGGGCCTCATGGTCCCTACATCCCTGATGTACTCTTCTGGTCTGTTGTGCTCTTCTTCTCCACTGTGGCCATGTCTGCTTTCCTTAAAGAATTCAAGACCAGCCGATATTTTCCCACCAAGGTACTTTAATGACTACACGCTCTCAGCGCAGCCTGTTTCTGTGTTTGTGTGTGTGTGTGTGTGTGTGCACATGCGCAGGGCTCGACAGAAAAATTGTAAAGAGACTGGAAAAATATTGCAACATTTCAGTTGTTATAGGTAACCTCTCTATTTGGAGAAGGCTATGTTTTGTTTACCCTTGATAACGATTCATGAATTGCCTAGCAGATTGCAGATTGTGTAATTTAGCTAGCACTTATTTGCATTGTCTGAGCGTTTGTGGTAAGTGCTAATTGCCTATATGTGTACCTTGGCTATGCTATGAATTACATCTATAAATATTTGTATTTTAAATACCATTCTCTTTTAATAATGTCTGTGTGCGTATGAGAGAGAGAGAGAGAGAGAGAGAGCGAGAGAGAGAGAGCAAAAGTGGTGAGTTAGGCTGCATTGTGAAAGGCTTTTTTGTGCACTGGTGCACTCTAGTGGAAGATCAAGAAAATAAAGGACACCCCAAATAAAGGCATATATTCTTTTATATGTATATATATATATATATATATATATATATATATATATATATATATATATATATATGAGATAATCTGACCATTGTAGGTGGATATGCTTTAGAATATAAACATGGTATTGTCTCCTAAAACCAAACCTTTTCCTTACACCAGAACAAAATACAACCAAAAATACTAGCCATTAAAACTTTTATTTGGAAAAACTCAGGGGTGGTCACAGGCCAAAATAATTAACAGGAATGCATCAGAAAGCAAGTATTAGAAAGTCTAAAATACCTTCCAGAAGAAAACTATAATAATAAATACCTATCCAATATGTTTTATAACACAAACCAGAATAGACATTAACCTTAATTAATGTAGCCTATTAAACTTTCCTGCCTATCAGGTTTATTTTATGAATCTATACCTTGACAAAGAGCCCTATTACCTATTTCAGTACTTGTTACATTATTTGCTCCATCAGTAATGTACCCAAAAGCCATTAGAGGAAATGTGAAAGTTTTTATTTTCATATCTTCATAATATTATATTTTATGTCTGCTTCAGGTCAGAGCAATCATCAGTGATTTTGCTGTGTTTATTACCATTCTGACCATGGTTCTGGTGGACTATGCTTTAGGTGTCCCCTCAGCCAAACTGCAGGTCCCTAGCAAGTTTAAGGTGAGGCAATCTCCTGAATTTACATCCTGCCATGTTCATCTGACCCCTGTAGTATATAAAAGCATCCTGGTGCATTTAGTTTGAAAGTGATTGTAATAAAAGTGACTGTGTTTTTGCCCATGCAGCCAACACGAGATGACCGAGGTTGGTTTATTAATCCAGTGGGTCCGAACCCCTGGTGGACTTGTATCATATCAGTGATCCCTGCTCTTCTCTGTACCATCCTTATCTTCATGGACCAACAGATCACTGCGGTCATTGTTAACAGGAAGGAACACAAACTTAAGGTACTGATGGGAAGAGTATATTTTCTTTTTTATATTCATTACATTTTATTATTGTGTCCATGTATACTGTATCAAATCATTGGTTCCTAGTCAGTAGCGTTACCAATTGAGCAGTTTAATCCCATATGGCTTTTGGAATATTGATACCGTCGCCAGAAAACCTTGTGAGTCCATTTTTAACAGTTTTGATTTTGTTTTACTTAAACTGAAAACTGTCACTCCGCTCTGTTCCCTATGGGCATGCTATATTTCTGGTAGTTAGAAATCATCTCTATGCACCTTGGAGTTCTGTGATGATTAATCCAAAATGCGGTTTTTGGAGATATGGGATTTTTCTGGGGTTTTTTTCACAACAGCAATGAGTTCTGTATAAAAAGTTAATTGATGGGTAGATATGTTCCAGTGCTCTTAGATGAACTAAGATTAATATGCTGGTGATCCCAGAAAGCTGAAATATGGGGTGGCAACATATAGTTCCTAAAGAGTTAGAATCTCACAAATGTTCCTTTATTTCCTATAAATAAAAAAGACCATTGTTAATAATAATAATAATAATAATAATAATAATAGGTGGCTTAGTGCTAGCACGTTTGCCTCACACCTCCGGGTTTCAGGGTTGAAATCCCACCTCCACACTGTGTGCACCCTGTCTGAGTTTGTATGTTCTCTGGTTTCCTACCCCAGTCCAAAAACATGCTTTTTGTAGGCTGATTGACAAAAACTAAACTGTCTGTAGTGTGTGAATGGGCTTATGCGTGTGTGTGCGATTGTGCCCTGCAATGGGTTAGCACCCTATCCATGTTGTACCCTGCCTTGTGCCCCAAGTTCCCTGGGATAGACTCCAGGCTCCCCATGACCCTGTGCAGGATATTGTCATATATCAAGGGAGGTAACCCTGGATTTCAGTTCCCATTAGCCACTGCACTGTACTATATGTCACATGGCCACCTGCACCTGATTCACGGTTCTGTTAATGAGCACACTTATATATAGCCATTGTTTGCACTGTTTCTTTGTATTTCCTTTGTCCTTGACTACCTTGTTCCATGTCACTGTGTTTTGTTTCTTGTCACTGTATTTTTGCCAAGTTGTCTTAGTGTCTTTGTTTTGTTGTTTGTTCATTTAATAAACGTTATATATCTGGGATTGCTTCCACTTCAATCTTGAAACGTGACAGATATGTGGTATGGAATATGGATGATAATTATTATACTAATAATAATACCACTACCATATAGACTACTTGATAAACAGTTTGGACATGCTAGTTTGGACACATGGAAAGGTTTTCTTCATTAGTACCATTTTCGACTATTGTACAATAATAACAAAAACATGAACACTATTAAATAACAAATAGGGAATTCCCCAGTCAAGAATTTTATATTTTAAAATGTATTATATTTTATTGTGTATATAATAATAATAATAATAATAATAATAATAATAATAATAATAATAATAATAATAAAATAATAGTTGTTGTTGTGATGGAGAATTCATCTTCTCTGGTTGCTCTGATTGGTCTATATTTTTGCATTGGCTGCAGAAAGGCTGTGGTTACCACCTGGATCTGTTTGTGGTGAGTGTGATGCTGGGTGTGTGCTCACTGATGGGACTGCCTTGGTTCGTGGCAGCTACAGTGCTTTCTATCTCACACGTGAACAGCCTGAAGCTGGAGTCTGAGAGCTCAGCCCCAGGCGAGCAGCCTAAGTTTCTTGGCATCAGAGAACAACGGTTAACTGGCCTTGTGATTTTTCTCCTGATGGGATGCTCTGTCTTCATGACCTCAGTTCTTAAGGTCTGCTCCTGCACTGCACATTCACAGCTTCATGTCTGAGCATTTATTTGGTTATAGATCCAGTGAAAGATCCACTCAGTGATGGATTTCTGTAAAATATTTAACTGGCTCCTGAATAATGTGAGATTTCCAATGCATAATTAAATAGAAAATACATAATTACACCTAATATCTGTCCAGAATATTTCTCAGGGTTCAAATGTGTGATATCCTTAATAGGTTTATCTAAATCCTTAAATTATTGCAACAGTTAGAAAAAAAAAACATTTGTTTTTCAGTTTATTCCCATGCCTGTGCTGTATGGAGTATTTCTTTACATGGGAGCATCATCACTACGAGGAATACAGGTACAAATATAAGCATCCTCTAATATGATATGTATGTTGGTCAGTTGATGATCAGTGTCTGTGTAATGTTCTTGTCTTTGCTCAGTTCTTCGACAGGTTGAGGCTGTTTGGGATGCCAGCTAAGCACCAGCCAGACTTCATCTATCTGAGACATGTTCCTCTGAGAAAGGTTCACCTGTTCACCATCATCCAGCTCAGCTGCTTGGTGCTCCTCTGGGTCATTAAAACATCTCGCGCCGCCATTGTCTTTCCTATGATGGTACCTTTTTTCCGATCGACTAATAGAACTTACTTAATTGCACTTAATGGCATATAGTTAAGCTGTAGACTTAGACTTAACGCTTAGTTCTTCCCACTTTATTTCAATATTTGATTGCTTATTATCTGTATGTATTTCCTTTACAGACACATTTTTCGAAGTAAAATATTTTACAACAGCTTTGAGCAATTCTTGTGTGTTGAACAAGAAAAGCATCAAATTCTAGCTCAAGATATTTATAGACATTTGGCAGGTACCAGCCATAAGGATTTATAAGAATTTTGCCAGGAGCAAGTATGGAGTGTGTGATTGTGCTGTTGGCAGGTTCTTGCTCTGGTATTTATCCGGAAGTTGTTGGATTTTATCTTCACGAAGAGAGAGATGAGCTGGCTGGATGACCTCATGCCAGAAAGTAAGAAAAAGAAAATGGAGGATGCTGAAAAAGAGGTGAGCTTATGTCATAGAAACACTACAAATTACACGGGTTATGTTTCTTACATATTTACTAAGTCAAGTGGTTTTAGTGTCCCGCATTGGAACAGGAAACTGAAGGATGGGAGTTTAAAAGGTGGATGAAGTTCTCGCTGGCATTATTGCAGTAAAAGTGTCTCTCACATTCTCTCTCTCTCTCTCTCGCTCTCTCTCTCTCTGTCTCTCTCTCTCTCTCTCTCTCTCTCTCTCTCTCTCTCCCCATTCCTTTCTGCCAGGAGGAGCAAAGTATTCTGGCAGAAGAAGAGGGAGTAGTACAAGTGCCGTTGGAAGGACATTACAAGTGTGTGCCAATTTCACTGACGAATCGAACAGAAATAGCTGCAGTGCATAGCATAATATTTTTCTACTATAGACCTCAGATTTTGGCACTGTATGTGAAATGACTGATTTAGATTTTTTCTTTTTAGGGATGATCCTTCATCTGTGAACATCACAGATGAGATGTCTAAAGCCTCATTTGGAAACACTTGGAAGGCTGTCAGCGCTGATGGCTCAAAAAAGTGAAACAACCACAAAAAGGTTTGGGTTCTTTTTTATTTGTATGTAAAGTACCTCATTTAAGCCTTACAGCTATTTAGTCATATTGTGTTTCTCAATGCCACCAGTTGGAAGTCTACATTACACACAAGTTGTGTAGACTAGAAAATCAACCACAGCTTTAATTCTTGTTATTCTTTCTATTTGAATTGTCTCTCAGTCCTGGCAGATCTGTTGCTTTTCTTCTTTTTTTCTTCTTCTTCTTCTTTTTATGTATGTATTTATTTATTTATTTAAAATGGTATGGGCATTAAATATCAAATTAGTTTTGTGCTTCTACTGGTGAAAATTGTGATTCTCTAAAAATATTAATTAATTAGATGTTTGCAATCTAAATGTATTTCAGCATCAGCCTCCATCTTAAGCTGTTTTTATTACTCTCCTAGTTGCTGTGCACTTACGGTAAGCTGACCTCACTCTATGACCTAATGTTCTTTGCCCTTTTAGTGTGTTAGTATGCTGTCCTTTAGTATCCTTTAGTGTAACTTAATTGCTGTATTTTAATTTTAATTTAGCCTAATTATTTTCATTCATTCAGTGACTGAGAAATGCTAGTATTATGCCAGGCAGGCCTGCATGACAGTGTTCTGCATTACATATATATTTTTTATAATTTATAATAAAAATCCATTTCAGTCTCCTATGTGACTGCACTTTCTATAGTTTAATTAGAGACATTTAGGCTCTAAACTACACAGAAAACTGAACATCAGGTTTATTACTTGCAAAACAAAAGACTATTGTGCCTACAATACAATCTTTTCTGCTCAAAAATCCAGCTTGTTCTGACTAGCTACCAGTTGCCAGAACACAGGCCAAGCTGGTAGACCATTTTTGCCAGCTGGTAAGCACTTTGATATATGAATAAAGTTTCTGAATTCCCACCATAGACCAGTTATTTCAAGAAAACAAACACAATAAGACTATTAGAAAATCTGATATATAGTGCCCTCCACTAATATTGGCACCCTTGTTAACAATGACCAAAAAAGTATGTGAAAAATTGTCTTTTATAAAAAAGAAAATCACAGAAATACTCTGCTCTCATGGATATCAAACAACTGCAAACAACACAGGTTTATATAAAAAATATCTTTGTCAAATATAGTTGTGCAACAATTATTGGCACCCTTTTAGTCAATACTTTGTGCTACCTCCCTTTGCCAAGATAACAGCTCCGAGTCTTCTCCTATAATGCTTGATGAGGTTGGAGAATACATGGCAAGGGATCTGAGACCATTCCTCCATACAGAATCTCTCCAGATCCTTCAAATTTCAAGGTCCATGCTCGTGCACTCTCCTTCAGTTCACCCCACAGGTTTTCTATGTGGTTCAATTCAGGGGACTGGAATGGCCATGGCAGGACCTTGATTTTGTGGTCAGTAAACCATTTTTGTGTTGATTTTGAGCATTTTTGAACATTTTTGTATGTTTTGGATCATTGTTCTGCTGGAAGATCCAACATGGCTCATGATCCATGATGCCATGTATTCTAACAAAATGTCCTCTTGCAGAAAAACAGCCCCAAAACATTAAAGAGCCACCACCATATTTAACCGTGGGCATGAAGTATTGTTCCATATGGCTTCCTCTCTGTGTTTGCCAAAGTCACTTCTGGTGTTTATTGCCTAAAATCTTTATTTTGGTTTCATCTGACCATAGAACCTGATCCCATTTTAAGTTCCAGTAGTGTCTGACAAACTATAGAGTTTGTTTTTGGATGAGAGTAGAGACTTTTCTCTTGAAACCCTTCCAAACAACTTGTGGTTATGTACGTGACTTCACATTGTACTTTTGGATACTTTCTTTCCCCAAGATGCAACCAATTTCTGAAATTCTCCAGCTGTGATCCTTGGAGATTTTTTGGCCACTCGAACCATCCTCTTTATAGTACGTTGAGACGATATAGACACGCGTCATGTTCTAGGTTGATTCATAGCATTTCCAGTTGACTGGAACTTCTTAATTATTGCCCTGATGGTGAAAATGGGCATTTTCAATGCTTTTTCTATTTTCTTATAGTCACTTACAATTATGTGAAACTCACCACCTTTAGCTGCACATCACAGCACATCATGGTCTTACTCAATTTTATGAATGACTAAGGGAATTTGGCCTATGTGTTGCCTAATTTTTATACCCCTGTGAAACAGGCAGTCATGTTTGAACAATTTCCTGTTCCTACTCTCCCAGGTGTACTAATTTTTTTTATATAAATATCAATGGAAATATACTTAAAATATATTTTTCTCATATGTATTCATAGGGCTGCCAATAATTGTCGCACACCTATTTTTAACAATTTTTTTTTTTGGATAAATCTGTGTTTGCAATTCTTTTATATCCATGAGAGCAGAGTATGTTTGTGAAGTTTTTTTAACAACAGGTCAGAAGGTTAAACAATAAAGACAATTTTTTCACAAACATCTTTGCTCATATTTACTAAGGGTGCCAATATTAGTGGGGGTGGGGGGGGGCACTGTATGTTGAGCATATTAATCAGGTAATAACAAACCTGGAAAATAACTTACCAGTTGGTAAAGATGGTCTACTCAGCCCATGTTTGGCAAGCTGTTGATGGGTCAGACCAGGCTGGATGTGTTTTTTTTCTTTCTTTTTGTAGCAGGTTTTTAGTATGGGTCTTTTATACTACATCCTTTAAAAATCTTATGAAATATCAAACGACTTACACAAATAACTTAAACAAACAGACAAATATATAAATAAATTAAGGGTCAAGCTATGGAATTGGCCATGGAAGTCCACAAGGTATTGACCACCAGGTCATAAAATGCTCACAAATTAATCATGAGCATAGCTGGTTAACATTAACAACTAGCTAGAACAATAGCCTGGGATCATCATTTACTGCGGCTAATCTAACTTCCTATATAATCTAGCTAATGTTAGAACTTTTCTTCTTTGTCTTTCTTTTTTTAAATGCCAACAGATGTTGGAAGTAGTATCAGCCATCTTAGTGACTAATGTGTTGCATTATTTCCACATGACTTGTCAACATAATGCAACAGACACTTTAAGAAAGGACATTGTTTGGGTTTGTTCTGTCATCTAAGAATCTCTCAGCCACTAAGGAAGTCACTTTGCTGCCTCTATCTGATGCTAAACTGCTGCATCCCTGCTACATTTATTTTATGTCCAAAGCCCTACACTGCTGTTGCAGGATATAGCACCAACCTGCTGACTACCAGAATTGAAAAAAAAAAATAGAAGAGAAGAGCTAATTTATCCCAGTAAAAAGGGCTGGACAGGTAACAGGTCCTGTTAGTGTTTGCTCTGACAATTCAGTGATAATGTGTCTGGGTGAATCAAGTCATGTTTCTCTGACAGTTTACACAACGGCAATAGAAGTCAAGGACCTGAAAGAAAAGAAAGCTTCAACATAATTACAAGCCTCTGACCTGCGTCTCCATCACACACAAAAACACACTGATATCATGTGCCACATGTTTCTGCTGCTGTATGTCTTTGTTCCTTCCTCTTAATGCTTCGATAGATTAAAAAGTATATATATAAATACTGTAGGCATGGTTGAAAAATTGTCAGTCTCTTTATATGTCCATTTTCTGTTTACTAAAATAAAACAATACCAGCAGGTGAAGGTTAGGAATGGTGAGACTATGAAAGTTTGTGTTGGAAAACTTAGAAACTATTCTAAAGACTATTTTAAATGGATTTTTATGTATTTTCTATGTTTTGTATTTGTAAATGTTAGTCTTCTCCCTGTTATCCAACATATAACTAAACTAAACTAGGAACTGAAACAAATATTTAAAAGATTAGTAGTAGATTTAACCCATGAATGTCCATGTTAAGAGTTAGCACTATATACATTCATCATCATCATCATCATCATTATTATTAATGCTGGATGTATTAAATTGGTTTATTATATTTTTCTTTCTTTTTGAGGTAGAATAAAAAGCAAACTATAGTACCATATATTATTTTATTATAAGAGTATTGCCTCAGAATTGAGGCTTACACGATTACATTGCAATTATAAAATATTTTATCATTTTAATGATGTATTTGCTATATTTTCAGATGAGAATACTACATAATGAGATGTGTATCTGATTTATGTTGGTCTATCTAGAGAAGGATTTTGTAGGTTGTGTGTTGATTCTGTCAGTATGCCAAAGTCCAAATCAATTTTCCTGATAGCTTGGTCATTGTTCATCTCTGATTAAATAATACCACATGGCAGTTTCTCAGTACCAGTATTATACACACAGGAACATTCTGTAGCTTTATTTTGTTGGGGAAGCAGAACTGGCACAGAAATGACAGAAATTTGCTATAAATATTCTGAAGGGCATTTCTCTACAGGTCATATTCTCCAGCTCAAGGGTTTTCTCAAAGAATCTATCACGGGCATAATATAACTTGAGAATAAATGCAATATTAATCTAGAAAGGTCAAATAAAAAAGTTTATAAGTGTGTAAATACATGTTCACCTGTACATTCTTGCACTTTTAGGATTAATTATTTTTTCCCTTAAAAGTAATCAAAATTAAAGCTCTTTAGTATGCTTATATGCTTTGCCTTGGTTTGATGTTAGTCGACGCTGACTAAGCAGTTACAATAAGCTTTTTTTTTTTTCAAGAAGGAATATAAACTGACAGTTACATATTTTTCCATGTTTCATTAATTTATTGAAATCAATTTATTTTGACTTGTTACAATGTTAAAATAGCTATTCTATGTACAAGCTGTTTAGATGTTATTGTTTCTGTTAATGAATGTATGGCTAATAAATAAATGTGTATAACCTTTGAAGTTCTCGATGCATCTGTCATCTGACTATAGCACATTTTTTAGAACTAAACATGCTATTGATGTGGAATAGCACAGTGGCACAGTGGATAGCATTGCCATATCACTGCACTAGGGTTTGATCCAGAGGGTTAGTGTTCTTCAGGTATGCCATAGAATATATATAGTGTTAAAAAAATAAAAGTGAGATTATTTTAAAATCTGTAATAAATTATGATTGTTTCATATAGATGCTTATAAAAACATATACTATATATTAGAGAAGTGCTGTAAAAAATATACAGTGCTGTAAAAAAGTATTTGGCCCATCCTGATTTCTTCTGTTTTTGTATATATCTCATTCGAAATAGTTTTAGATCTTCAAATGAAATACAACATAAAACAAAGACAGCCCTAGTAAACACACAATACATCCATCCATCCATCCATCTTCAATCGCTTACTCCTTTTCAGGGTCACGGGGAACCTGGAGCCTATCCCAGGGAGCATCGGGCACAAGGTCGGGGTACACCCTGGACAGAGTGCCAGTCCATCGCAGGGCACAATCACATACACACTCACACACACATTCATACACTACGGACACTTTAGACACGCCAATCAACCTACCATGCAGTTTTTATTTATTTGTTTATTTATTTTAGGGAAGCAAAAAATACAGTTATCCAAGACTTATCACAAATGTGAAAATCGAAATGCCCCCTTAAACTTAAAATCCGGTTGTGCCACCTTTAGCAACAATAATTGAAACAAAACATTTCCGATAATGAGATCTTTCTTGGATCCTGGAGTCTTTCACTTACTTCGAGGACTAGGACTTACTCCTATGCTTTGGATCACTGTCTTGCTGCATAATACAGTTGTGATTGAGTTTCAACTTACAGACTGAAGACTGGACATTCTCCTTTAAGATTTTCTGGTAGAGAGCAGAATTAATTTTTTCCTAAATTATTGCAATTTGCTCAGGCCCTGAAGCAGCAAACCATTGCCACCACCATGCTTGACCATAGACATGGTGTTCTTTTTGTGAAATTCTGTGTTTTGCTTATGCCAGATGTAACCCCTATATTCCAAACAATTCGACCTTCGATTCATCAGTCCCCAGAACATTCTAACAAAAGGTTTGAGGACCCTGGGGTACCAGTTGTTTTCACCTTGTCACTCTTCCATAGATGCCATTTTTGCCCAGTGTCTTTCTGATAGCTGAGTCATAAACAGTGACCTTTTATTGATGCAAGAGAGGCCTGTCGGTCCTTTGATGTTGTCCTTGGCTCTTTTGTGACTTCCTTGATGAGTAGTTGCTGTACTCTTGGAGGAATTTTAGAGGGTCGACGACTTATGGGAAGGTTCACTGCTGTGCAGAGTTTTTCCATTTGGAGATAATGGTTCTCATTGTAGTTCTTTAGAGTCCAAGAGGCTTTGAAATAGCTTTGTAACTCTTCCCAGACTGATGTATTTCAATCATCTTCTTCCTCATCATTTCTGGAATTTCTTTGAATTTTTGGCATAGTGTGTTACTGAGTAAGACCTTTTAACCAACTTCATGCTGTTGCAAAGTTCTATTTAAGTGTTAATTTGATTGAACAGAGTTTGCAGTAATCAGTCCTGGTTGCGCCTGTCCAGCTGAACCCTATTATGAATGCAGTTTCATAGATTTGGGAATTAGTAACTATGGGGGCAAATACATTATAGTTTTTATATATATGGCCGAAAGTATGTGGACAGCTGTAATAACCTCCACTCTGTGAGAAGACTTTCCACTAGATTTTCAACACTGTGGCAACAGATTGGGGAAGAACCATAGGTGGGTGTGAAGGTCAGGTATATGGGGACAATGCTTCCTTTCATGAAACACCTGTATGTGACTGATCTGTTAGGAATGTAAATTGCCAATACACCACCACGTCCTTGTTTTTTGTCTCAAATTCAGTTATATGACTTTAAAATCACAAACCATTGCATTTTAGTATACAGATTATTATTTGCGGGGAAGTATACCGTTTCATTATTTGTTATATACATTAGGATTCATTCCACTTAACATGCATGAGAATATCTTCTCATGAGTTCTGGAAATTACATATAGCAAAAAAAAAAAAAAAAAGATAAGAGTGGGCAGTCTTGTTTTCCCTTTTTTTTTCCTCAGCAGATGGTGTGAAGTGTCAGCTGACAGCTCAGAGAGAGGCTCAGTCCCTGAGGCTGCTCACTCTCTGGCTCTCTCTCTCGCTCTACTCCATATCTCTCACTGACTGACATCTCCTTGCTATGCTGACATAATTCCGATAGTGTCATGTTAGACATTGTGTAAAGAACCACTTTAAACATTATGCCCATTGGGTAGATAAGTCTTAGGTCTATTAATTCAAATAAGAATATATGTAAATTGATAACATTTTACAGTGAGTAGTAAATATAAATGTAAAATCAGTATTTGGAGCCACTTTTTGCAGAATAGTTAGACTTTCTGTATCTAATGGAAATTGAACTGAAGGCAACCTATGCAACTTTTTCCTCTTGCAGTAAGTGTTATGTAAAGAATGCTTTGGTTTATAAAAAGTACACTGTCTGCTAGGATATTTTAGATGTCATATAAATGTAAATAATGCAGTGGTGACTGTCATTGTTTGTATATTAAATAAAAAGTAACAACATTAGCAAAGCCCATCCAGAGATTGATATAATGTGCCATTGTAAATGAGTATTTCTCAAATCTACCATTCTCTCAAAAAATACCAAACACAGTCGAGAATTATATCACAGTGCTTAGATTCAGCAGAGATTTATTTCAAACACATTTTGTTTTAAGCAATGACACCACAGTTCCTTATAAAATATGGTATGATGGAATAGGATGGTCCAAAAGAGTGTTGCAGAATGTCTCTTTCCTGTGTAAAAGGTATGAAGAACTTCTCTCTTGCTGAAGGGAACTTCTCTACTCTCTTCTCCCTCTCCCCATTTTCAGCCAGGACACAAACTCCTTGGCTGCCTGGTCCTGCATGTATGAGCTCACATCGCTGGTGTATGTGCCGTCTGCATGCCGTCTTGTGTGGGAACTAAGCAAAAGCATTGAGAGTGAAAGTGTAAATGATATGATAAAAAAGCTACAAACTGTTAAGAGGAAGTGGCAAAATCATAACAAAATATCATAAAATATTGGAGCTTAGAAACATAAATCTATGATAATATCTTTATTAAAAGGATAATAGACGACGTAAACCTCTAATCAGTGAAAAACTTTGATAATGCAATTTATTTTGGTCCTCATAAATTTTTAATGTCAGCCATGTCAAATCTTTATCATTGTTAAATATAGTGATATTTTGTTTGAGGAGTGTTCAAGGGAAATAACACGTACCCACTTCTCTTTGAGTTCATCAGCCACTGTATGAAATCCTGAGCTCTTCTGGTCTCCAGATATTTGCTGTAATCATTTGAGAATGTTCCTTCTGAGTGCCTCTTCACGTATGTTGGATTATTGAGTAGCGTATCTTCTAACATTACACTGAAAAGACATAGCAATATTAACAAAGATTCAAAATAATAATAATAATAATAATAATAATAATAATAATAATAATAATAATAATAATAAACTTTAGGCAAGAAACAAGAACATTTTCTTGTTATAAAATATCCTTCTCTACCCTGAGGAAGCTCTTTAAAAAATTCTTTTTCTTCTCTTTTTGGCTAGAACAAAATCTACCAGTCACACCTGGAAATTTCCTCTGTGTCATCGATGGGAATTTGCCAACTGCTCTGTACAATGATGAGGAGTAAAAGTCCAGCCAAATACTGGATGCTCTTCATTCTGCTCCCTGAAAAGTACAAATCACATTCAATACACTCTAAGTACAGATGCCCATAATTCTAATTCCAAGTATCAAATTTGGTCACACTTAAATATATGACCACACAATAAGTTTTTAACAACAGTTGAAAACCTCTGAAATCTGTTCCTACCTGTAGACCAACTGCCAAAAGGATGATAGAGAAAGGGTGCTGGTGTATGCTGGCGTCTTATCAGGCTCCCAGGAGCGTTTCCTTGTCCCTGCCCGGCACAGTGCGTCTTATATAGAGAAACCCATCCATCAACAGGTAGCTCTGGTAACACACACACACGCACACACATGCACACACACGCGCACACACACGCACACATGCACACCTACCTGTTACTCTCAATCCATTAGTCAAGTCTCCATTTCAATGCACTGGACATATTTGCAGTGTGACAAACGAGATGCGGCAATGTCCATGCAAGCTAAAAAACTGTCACTAGTGAGCAGAGATCAAACATGATGCCATCCTGACAAATAGGGATTCACTTCAGTTTCCAGGATATTGTGTACTTTTCACTGAAGTAAGTGGTGCAGACTGACTGGAGGAATTAAAGCATCGTCTTTTTGCTTTTAAGCTTTGTAAATATTGGACACTGATGTCTCTATGAGCCATTTTATGGGACCAGCATTAGCCCATAGTTTACACTTGGTTTGCCTGTCTGAAATACATTTGAAAGATATTAAACTTTTTGGAATATATTGATAAATATTTTAAATGAGCATCTAATGCCACTAAGTTCAGAATCTGGAATCTGAAAAGCTACATTACAATATCTCTTCATTCCTTATAGTGATGTTACTCTTCATTTATTAATTTACAATTATCCTGGCCAGGTTTGCAGTGGTGCTGGTACTCTATTGGGAACACTGAGCATGATGCGGGGACCACTGAAAGACTGCACATGCACATTCGTACACTCATTCACACCTAGGGACAATCCAGTGTAGACAGTCCTGTTAATAGTGTAGCCATGCATGTTTTTGTGAGGAGGATGAAAACCAAAGGAAAGCCATGTAGACTTGAGGAGAGCATGTAAAACTCTAAAGAAAACAGTAACTAGATCTCAGCATCACACCTAGTCGTCCAGCCATAAATATTTTGGCACTCGTCAGTCACTCAGATCCTTATGCTTTCCCATTTCCCCTGCTTCCAACACATTAACTTTGAGAACCAACGGTTTATTTGCTGCCTAATATATCCCACGCCTTTACAGATGCCATCGTAATGAAATAATCAATGTTATTCACTTTACCTGTCATTGGTTTTAATGTTAGGATTGATCAGTGTATATATGTATCGCTCTCTCTCTGAGGCTACAGTGGGCACAGGCCCATCAAAACTGGACAGTTGAAGATTGTAACAACTTTGCCTAGTGTTTTTCCAGTACTGTCCATACTGTATATACACATAGAAACAGAAACAGCCAGAATGCATTAAATTATTTTTTATTTGGATATTTGCATTCAAACACTGAGTTACACTTTGCAATACCACAGCTTTTTTCAGGGAAGATCATACCGAAGACTTCAGGATACACAATGAATTCAGTGCAAGTAATCCTTCAAATAGCACAGGCATCACAATCAGTGTCACATTTACTGTAGACTCTTAATATTTTACACATATTATAAAAAGACATGCAAACAGTAAACAAAGTAAAAAACAGTCATGATTTGCTTGACAAAGCAAAAAGAATGACAATAAAAATGAGAGAAGTAAAATGAAGATTCAGCATACAAAACTGCAATCAAATAGTATCCAAAGTCTCAATTCGTTAACATTTCAACATAATTTATTAACATATGTGTTGCACAGTTTTGTTTCAATACAAATGTTCTACAATTAAGGTGAGTATCTATTTCTTTTCAGAAAAGCACTTCTGAAGAAAGTGACTGAGGTGTGTGTAGAGGTGGTAGCGGGCCTGGCCAGAGAGAGCATGGTCTTTATCTGTGTACCACTGTAAGGACAAAAAAAAAAAGGTAGGTCTCCATACAGAATCCACTCAGATATGTGTGAACGTTTGCATTTCAAACAAAGCCATCTGAAAATCTGATTAGTCACATGCCCTCTTACCACTCACCATTGCCTCAAAGTCTACTTGCTGCTCCACCAGGGCTTTGGAAATCTGAGCAGCTTGCTGGAAATGGACATTATCTAGAAGGAATAATATATAAAAATACAAATAGACAATGTGTTATGAGAAAAATGTTACATGTTTAAAGCAACTGTAAGGATTTGCTGAAACAGTGACACAGCAATCAAAGGATTATCTGTGAGTTTACAAGCAGAATACATGGCAAATGTGCATATAAAATTGCATGACACTGGAGTAGTGAACAATGGAGCTTTAAAAGTGTACACTGATGCTTTACTCTGAATTCAGTAATTTGGGACAAACAGTAAGTAATACCGTCTGCAGTGCCGTGCACCAGCATGTACTGCACTGATTTAAAGTTCTTTGCTCTGCCAGTTATTGTGGAATTCTGCAAAGGAAGAACAGGACAAAACACTTGGGAATAAAAGTATATTAGTCTGATAATATTTGTATATATCTTGCACAGATGTCATTTATTTGAAATACAAATGATGCGAGAAATGCAAGGTCTTACATTGTAGCTGTCTGAATTCTCCTCGGGGCGATGCATGTACCTCTCAGTATAAACAGCATCTGAAACAAAACATCTTCCAGGGCTCAGCTAAAACAGACATGCTCAATACCTGCTCCATAATATAATATAATAACCACTGTGCTACAGTGATCCTATTAAAAATCAAAAGACATACCATAATATTCCCACTTGGAAACAGGAGCTACAGCGATTCCACATTTGAAAAGGCCACTCCCTGAACCCAGAGCCATGGAGGTCACATAGCCACCATATGACTACAACACAAAACAAAACTGGGCTAATAAAATAATATCGCCCTTAAAAGGTCACTAACAGAGATATACAGAGACAGTTAGCTGATCTCACTTTGCAAGAAACAAAACAAAACAAAAAACAACTAACCAAAAAAACCCCAAACAGCAGAAATTAACATATTAAAAACTGTATTACTAATGATGTCACATTTCCCTGCCAATAAACATGAGTTTATAATGCAGTCACTGTTTTCAAATGTATTCGAAGAATGAATAAATATCTTGTGCATGTCTAGCATTTCTCAAAGAATCATTAGCTAAGGCAGGTTTCAATTTTCTACGTATGCAACGATTGGCTAACCATGTTATCCTGCTAGATTAAACTAGTTATGTGACATCAGTGGTAAAAAAAATTAAATTATGAGATTTTCCAGCAGAAAACATTCTCCGATTCTGTGTTTTATATTAAAATACGTTTGAAAATCTGCTGAAATCAATGCATATCTTTGTAGAACACTTCGTTTCGGTTTGTGTGCACAGCTGCAGCAGTCTTTTCAGTAGTATGCTATCTGTCAGCTACATAAGTCTTTAATTTGTGTCTTTACTATCTATGGTCTCTGTCATCATTTGTAGAATGTAAATAGTTAATATATTTTATGAGAAAACTTACCCATCCCCAAATTCCTATTCGGTCTTTGTCTATAAAACCCATATCAATGAATTTCCTACAGAGAAAAAAAGAGAAGATAAAAAAAATCAATATGGACTAAATGGACTAAGTAGGACTGATAAAATGGACAGCCCTACTTAGCATATTTGTGTAATTTCATCTAACTAAAATCAGTCATGCTCTATTTAGTTAAATATACACAGAAACCCAAAATCTACTTCACTCTGTATGAATCTGTCTCATCCAATTTTTCCTGTCTTATGAACGATCCTAGATTGGATGTGTTACGTAATATGCAGCTGTTTCACCACCTGCTGTATCCTGCCCTACTACAGTCACAGGTTTAGCATTTATACATTGTTCCTCTTAAGCTCACCTCACGGCTGAGATCTGATCTTCCACCTCATATGTGCCCAGCCGCTCGTAGATGGCGTGCATTATTTCATCACCTTGGAAACCACTTCCTCTTCCATCAAAGCTAGCAATGATGGCTTTCTCTGTGCTGCAGAGGTACGTTGCCCACTCCAGCCTAAATTTATAGTCCACATACTGACTTGCTGGACCTGCATACCTTTAATACACAACACTTCAACCATCAGGCTGATCTTCCTCAAGTATTTTCAAGGCACTTTGCACACGTTTATTAATCAGTTCATAATCTGCATTTATTCATGCCTTGAGGGCTTTGGGACTTGTTCCATTACACTTTGAACAGCTTTCAAACATCAGCATTCACTACAGCCAGTTTGTTTGATAATATAATACAGGGCCACTTTTGATCATTCGTTTAGGAGAAAGCCATGTTGATGAAAGCCTGTGACGGCAGACACTTGACATATCACAGCTAGCACATTTAATCACACGTAATCACGTCACAGCACCTGTTCCTGAACTGCAAATATTGACATGGAAAAATATACTTTAGCTAATATTGTTGTTGCTAAACACACGGCAAGAGAACAAAACAATGGAGAGACAAATACAGTATGAGAACTTACACTTGAATCAGGAGAGGGTATTTTTTGGATGCATCAAAATCAGGAGGCAACATCATCTGGTACCATAAATCTGTTATAAATAATTAGTTAATCTAAATTTACATAATGAAATATATTATTATTATTATTATTATTATTATTATTATTGAATTTAATATACTCTATTGTCTGTGAAAAAAATTTACTCTTACCCAACCCTGCTATTTTTAATGTGGCACGTTTTATTGTTGGCAGTTCAAGCTCTGTCTTCAGAATTTGTTCCAGCTTTGTGTTGTCTTCAAGCACCTTTATTACTAGAAGCATTAAAGAAGCATCATAACAGCCATTAGGGATTTATCTTTTATTTGGAAATTTATTTGGTTTGTACTACATTGCTAGTGAATTCTCAAGTCTGATGTCATTTAACAAATAAAACATATAACCATTGATATGGAGAAGATTTCATTGCTTCCATAATATTTATTACTATTTTCCAGCACTTTCTAAAAGACAGGAAAGACTGTTGCATTTCCTCAGTAATACGACAAGATGCATTTATTTATTTTATTAACTTCAAAAAGAGATCATAATAATGTGTTTTTCAAGTGTTCCACAAAATGTCACTGTAAACAGTTTAACGTAGTTAAAATGCATCCTTCATTAACAAATAACACATTTTAATTGTTAAGCAGAGCATGAACTCTACTACCGTTTTATTATAGCATACCCCATCATGTTTATCGTTATTTAATTAACAAGCTTACCTTTGCAAGATCCTCGATTGTCCATAAGTGTAAACTTTGGCAGTCCTGGTCCTAGAGATAAAGGAGAGAAAATTAATGAATAGACCTGCAGTTTATTATAAAATATTATATTGTTTTACTCCTCCAATTCTTTAATGGATTTAAGGTTGCGTGGTTGAGTCTTGTCCAAAACACAATCTAACAATATTCTATATTTATCTGAAGTAGTTTAATACAGCAGCTGTTGTGAGAGAGCAGGACGTGAGGTGCACTAACCGTAGCAGTCCATGCGGAAGTAAGAGGCATTATGGCTGAAATACCCTGAATTGTACTGACACCTGTCCTCATAGAGTGAGCAGGTGAGGCATTCAGCGGCAGAGTGACTGTGACTTGTACTGATGGATATCCTGATGCCATACAAAAACAGACATATGTCAATGCAACAGTGTCCTCGGCATTAACTGTACAATAATTTCGGACAATTTTTTAAAAATAATAAAACCAATTACAAAATAACATTGCATTAAAAGAATTGGTCTCTAATGCAGAAATTGAGACACTGTTACATTATTGCAGCATAACACCTGATTCACCGCGGAATATAGAAGCAGCAGCAAGTAGTTACTCACTTATAAAGATTTCTCTGGCCTGGTCTTCCCATATGCTCATTACTAATATAGTAGCTATAATGAAAGGCATAAATAAATAAAAAATAAAGAAAGTAAATTAAATCACTGCTAGGCTTGTTCTCAAACCAAACAATCTAAAAATAATTGTATAATTTTATAGCACTCACATGGCATCTTTGGTTAATTTTGATATATAGATTACTTCCCATTTGCCTGAGGTTACTGCTACTGCATTGCCCTATAAAATAAAAAAACACATACAAACATTACCATGATGAATGTTATTAGATGCTCTCTATAACTTTCTTATGCCCCACGCTTTACACATACACTCAGGGGTCTCAAAAAACCCTGTCCCAGTTCTTTAATTGGACCCAGTGTTTCATAATGCTCGGGGAGCTAACACTCATTAATGAGAATGTAAATTTGCAACTTCAATTTGTACCATATGGCTAGGGATTCTTCTACTTATGCTTAAAAAAACTGCTTATTTCTTGGTACCAAAAGTAACTTATTTAACAAGATTGCTCACTCTCATGACCAGATATAATAATGCCATATATACCAATTAAAGGTGTCTGTAATTGAGTTTTATAGAGATCAAGTATCAAATGGGAAGGTGTCCCTGCCTGATATTTCCATATGTGGCAACATTTGTTAGTACATACCGTAAACACAAGAGGATTTATATTAATATCAGAATTATTCATTAGTGCATTATAATTACATCCGACCACTTACATCTTTCACATAGTGGAGATGTTTGTAGCCCTTTGCATCACTCATCACCTTGTAGAAACTGCTGTTGTCTGAGGCAAAGTAAGGAGGCAAAGGATTGTACTGAGAAACAGAGAGAGGCACCAAGAGTTGTTAAGTACATTGTCACTGATTGCTTGGAGTTTATAGTTTAAACATTTAATAAAATGAACTCACCCGACCAACCCAGCCAGTTTTGCTGATTTGCTCAAATTTCTGTTGGAACAAATAGCATTCAAAATCCAATAATTTTACTGTGTAGTAATAATTGCAGAGAAAACAAAAACAAAACAAAAAAGTTCTCTTAACCCTTTAAAATTCCAGCTTACTATACAGTTATTGACTTTATTATATAGTAACTGCTATAAAGTATTTAGTAGAACTAATAGGTAACATGGAATTATGAGTGTGAAAGAGATTGGATCTGCTGGCACATCCTGGGAGTTTAAGGGGTTACAGTCTATTTCCACTGACAGAGCCACTGAAAATCTGGTGGAGAATTTTGAACATGGACAATTTTGAATATTAGTTTTGACACTCACTGCAGATGTTTTGGGCAGTTTACACATTGGTAATGTTAACAAAACACATCTAAATAGCAACGTATTCTGAATACAACATGTGCTGCAACATCTGCTGTTTACAGATTCTGAATCACTTAATAGTAATGCTCATAAAAAAAGCTGTGGTTTTTATGTACCACTAGATGTTAAACTTAGGTCGTGATCTACCACCACTGTTGCTTTAGTATTACCATACTGTACATAATGAAATACCCCCAGTTTGATTACTTAACTATTGGACTTTCAAACTAGTGGAATTATAGGTGGTATTGATGAAAAAAAAAGACCAGTACTGTCCCTGTGTTGGTGGAAAAAAGGTATTAATAAACTCAGCTCTCTCTCTCTCTGTGGATAGAGCCTTATAAGAAATGTAACAGACCGTATTTTCATTCCAGTTGGATCCATCATAGTCATATATCTGAAGGAGAACCTGGTCTTGCCTGCGTGTTAGCCACTGAACAGCAATCCGCTCATCAGTTACCCATGTTACTGAACTCAGGTAGTGATCACTGAGAGAAAATACACACACATACACACACACACACACACACACACACGCACACACACGCACACACACAGACACACATGTAGAAACGATTAGAATACACATGTAAACTCATTTGTCACAAAACAAAATAATTATTGATACATCTGCAGTTATTATGTGAGAATGAAAAGAGAATAAAATCTGCTGTACCCTGCCCCGAGGGATTTGGGCACCACCACTTCTGAACACAGAGATGCATTTGAAACATCAATTACAAACAGCTTTGCTTTTGGAATATTGGAGCCAGCCTTTAAAAATAAACACATTCAATTTCATGTGGACCACAAAATGAGCAAAGCAGAAAAACATTTCATACATACAGAATCACTCTGCGTTTTTGTACCTTGGGGTAAGGGACAATCATGGTGGTGGGATACTGCCCATTTCCGTAAATAGAGTATTCGATGGCATGCACCTCTGTGTCATTAATTTGCACATAGGCCAGGTACTTTGCATTAGGAGACCACCACATTCCCTCATTTGACACAAACACCTCCTCTGGAGAGTATAAACAACACGAGCACATTGAAGTCTATACATGCAACACTTCAAGATTTCTTTGGGTGAAAAAGAATATCACAATGCTAAACATTGCTAAAATATTACTAGATTTAAATGTATGAATAAATGAATGAAATACAAAAAACAGTTAAATTGGTGGATGGGAGATATGTATGTACAGTGTGTATATATATATATATATATATATATATATATATATATATGTGTGTGTGTGTGTGTGTGTGTGTGTGTGTGTGTGTGTATGTGTGTGTGTGTGTGTGTGTGTGAATGGACCGATGGTTGGACGGATGAATGGATGGATGGCTAGATGAACAGACAGACAATTGATGACATGACTGGGTGGATGGTTGTGAACATGGATGGTTGGATAGATAGATTGATGGATGGAGAGGTACACATGTATGGACTGACGGATGGGTAAATGAAGAGATGCATCTAAACATGTATGGATGGATAGATGCTGAGATGCATTTATGCATGGCTGACCTTCATAAGACCAGTCTGGTACTCCATTGAGAATTTGATTGACTTTTCCATTATTAGTGACTTGTTTGGGCTCAGCAGTAGCATTTGGCTTGATGTAAATATTATAATTCCACACAAACGCCTAAATAGAAGATAATGGATTAAGGACAGTATTGTTAACATATCATCCATGTAATACTAAAACAATCTGCACTTTCTGAGCAATGGAATATGAATGTTGGAGTTGTGGTTCCGTCTCACCATCTTGTTTCCCACAGGGGCCCACAGAAATAACTGGATGACTTCAGGGATGTGATTAGGTGTTATGAAAGCCCTGTACATGACACATTTACAAAAGCATATTGTTTAACACATGGAGTACATCCTTTTTTTTATTGAACACTTATCAGCATGACTATCAGTAAACCAAAATAATTAATTGAACCTAAATAAATATTGTTTACAACACAAACACCACCATCTCCCACCCCCCAAAAAACAAAACGATACAAAAAAAACAACCCCACAAATAAATTAAAAATTGCTTACTGAGTCTCCATATCATATAATGAATATGAGGCTGTGAAGGAGTGTCTCCATTGCTGTCAAAACAATGTAATTTCAGCATTAAAAATGGAACTATATGCCTTACCAATATGCAACATTTGCATGATTGTAAGATGTATGTAATGTTTGATTGCCTTTGAAAAGTTGCTCTCCAACAAGACAAATTTCCTATCAGCGGACACTATGTAATCTGTTGCATCCACCTGGGCCTACAAAACAAACCATAGCCTTAATTAAAATCATCCAACAATTGATTTATGGAATGAAAATATGATGTGTATCATGTAGAGGCAACTTACAAATGTTGAGTTGCTCAAGTATATTGAGCTGGCCATGGTCTCTAGATTATGCAGAAACACGTTACCATCCTTGCTTTTGTGGAGATATTCATTGTCTGTCGGAGAGCAACATAAATGTAATATCGTTGCTATAATATCTGACACAGCAAAGTGTGCACCATAATGCTGGCTGTAATCCATAATTCAATATAATCACATTAAAAATAAAACAATGATAATGATATGGTGGTACATTACATAGTGTAGAACTTTCATTGCACTGTGATGAATTTGACAATTTATTGAATTATTGTGTACAAAACCAATGTATCTTTTAATGTCAAAAAATGTTGATGTCTGGAAAAATCCAATGCACAAAAGATCAATATAATTATTGGAAAAGTGGACAAAAGACACTCTATTCTATTCATCAGGTATAAATGTGTGGTAAGATATTGGTAAACATATAAATTATTAATTTGGTATCTTACCTGAAATCCACCGTAAACTATAGGTTTGATACCTAATAGTATCATTATAAAAGTCATCGAATGTGAAAGTTCTCCTTGAACCCGAATCACTCCCTGAAGCAGGAAACAGAAATACTATCTTTTAAACAAGGAACGAGCAGGACTACTGATTTACCACATGGTGGCGCCACTTTGAAAGTTAAGTGGATGATAGTCATTGAACTGACTTCAGCACACAAATTACTAAACAGTTCCAAACAAATTAAATGTTAATTTCATTAAAAATATCCATATGTAGAATCACCTATATATAACAATAATGATAATACTACTGCTACTAATAATAATACATGCCATGCAATGTAATGGAAAATACATATAAATTTTACTTTCAGCTGGAAAGATAATACCATCACTTTGAAATATATTGTGCTACATGCTTTAAACTTAAGAATGAAATTACAATAATAATAAAACAAATCATGTAACTGTTGCATTTACAATAAAATGAGCAATAATCAGTATCATATGTAGAAACCTACAATGTAACTCCATTTCTTGTTGCCTACTTTAGCAAGTTTTGTGAAAACCATGGAACACAGTAACACACTTGATACAGTACTTGATACAGATACAAGTTGGGTGGTCTCTAGAAACTTAAGGCATTAATTATATATGTGCTAGGCAGAGGTACTAATTATATATGTGCTAAAAATGTCTTTAATAACCTCAAGGTTATGTTAAAAAATAACTATCCAACCGAAAATGTTGGCATACAGCAAAATCTGCATTGTTGTATGGTCATGCCTAGTGCTGAATGATCATTATTCGAGAAACAGTATTTGGATCCTACTGGTCATGTATAGCGTGTTTAATCAACAATAAGAGTTGATTCAACACAGAGATTTGATTTAAAACTGTAAGACTTCACCCAATTCAGGCAGTTACATGGTAAGAGATGAACTTATCATACTGACCTGCTGAACTTGTGTTTTTTTTTTACACTGCAAGAATGAATTCAACACCCCTGTGAACTTGTTCAAAACTATAAGAGTTGATTACACACTGAATTGATTCAATATTGTAAGAACTGATTCAGCGCTGTAAAACTTTAACACTGCAAAAGTTTTATAAACACTATAAGCGTGAATGCAACGGTGAATGCAAGACTTGATTTAACACTGTTAGAGTTTTTTAAACACTATAAGTGTGAATGTAACCCTGTAAGACTTGATTTAACACTGTAAGAGCTGTATATACACTGTAAGAGTTGTATATACAGTGGTGTGAAAAAGTGTTTGCCCCCTTCCTCATTTCCTGTTCCTTTGCATGTTTGTC
>JAFFST010052265.1:142794-156327 GCA_022414735.1 Noturus placidus
ACACTGTAAGAGCTGTATATACACTGTAAGAGTTGTATATACACTGTAAGAGCTGTATATACACTAAGAGCTGTATATACACTGTAAGAGTTGTATATACACTAAGAGTTGTATATACACTGTAAGAGCTGTATATACACTGTAAGAGTTGTATGTACACTACGAGTTGTATATACACTGTAAGAGCTGTATATACACTAAGAGTTGTATATACACTGTAAGAGTTGTATATACACTGTAAGAGCTGTATATACACTAAGAGTTGTATATACACTGTAAGAGCTGTATATACACTGTAAGAGTTGTATATACACTAAGAGCTGTATATACACTGTAAGAGTTGTATATACACTAAGAGTTGTATATACACTGTAAGAGCTGTATATACACTAAGAGTTGTATATACACTGTAAGAGCTGTATATACACTATAAGAGTTGTATATACACTGTAAGAGCTTTATATACACTAAGAGTTGTATATACACTGTAAGAGCTGTATATACACTAAGAGTTGTATATACACTGTAAGAGCTGTATATACATTGTAAGAGTTGATTCAGCAGTGTGAGAGTTGATTAAACACTATAAAGGTGCTATAAGCTAAGACCAGGACAGAGGTAACATCCACACTACTCACTGTTTATATAGATGGCCGTTGGCACCGCCACCAACGTGACGACGACAAGCGCGCCGACAAAACCGACACACACCCTACTGCAGCCCTGGAGGTACACAAGACAATTAAACACACGGAAAACTTTCTATAGACAGAACGAAAAAAATATGAACCACTGGGAAGAAAGTTTCCTGAACTGACCATGTTATGAGGAAAGTTCCAGCTCTCGGCTCCTGTGGCGTCCTGAGTGCGCTGACGTGGAGCACTTCTCTCTGGAGCTCAGGTTAGATCATTAGCATGGCGCTATCACACACTTCAGTCACTTCGGTCTTCAAATACTTTACACCATCTGCGTTAGTTTTTCCGAGTTAAAAGCGTACTTCCTCCCATGAATCACTGAAAGTATGCAGAAGTTAAAAATTCCCGCTCCCATCACCGCACAGACGCCACCTCAGAGCTGAGTGAGCGAGCACAGCAACTTCCCAAAGAAGCAGTGGAGCTACAGCGCTCGCCGTCTTCTCTCAGGTTCCCCTGAATCCTGCTCTGTCATTACAGCTGAACCAGCACCACAGCCATCACACTCTCTGAGGGGGACAAAGAGAAAAGAACTGGACAAAAACTAGGCTTTATAACAAACTTTTATCCGTCTATCACTTAGATGACTTACAGTTATCAGTACCAGCATGTAATACTGCCCTGCTGAAAAAACCAACAAACAATAGAAACCATCACAGAAATTGTAATGGTTTCCACTACAAATACCACTACAAACCACCATCTAAGCATTAAAACCATTAACATTACTATTATTGGTCCTTAATGGTATCTACTAGACATAACATACCACCAATAGAAGGCAACAAATTACCAGTAGAGACTCACAGGGACCATTACAGTTTGCATTAAAACCAATAAAATTCCCATTAAAACAATTACAATTTCTATGGGGGTTTCTATTAGGTTTTATTTCAGTAAGGTGTATTATTGTATACATGAATACACTCTTGAAAAGAAAAGGGCCAGAAGATTTTCTCTTGAGTGATATCACAGTAAAACCATTTTGTTCCTTAAATAGCCTTTTATTTTTTATTTTTTATTTTTTTTGCCTCTTTAAAGCAGAGGTTCTCAAACCTTTTACAGTGAGGGGCCCTTTAACTGTGGAAAAAAAAAGAATAAAAAAAAAAAGCACAGACCAGCTCAGTCCTGATAAATTTTACAATTCAACAATTCAATATAATTAGGGAAAATATCTATAAAGTATTTTTGGCTATTTATTTTCCACCCATAGAACCTATTTTCATTAAAATTTATTAGTCATTAGATTCAGATGGCATGGTGGCACTGTGGGTAGCATTGATTGCTTACAGCTCCAGGATCCCAGTTTGATCCTGTGCTAAGGGTACTGCCTGTGTGGAGTTTTGCATTTTCTTTCCATGTGTGTGAAGGTTCCTCCGAAAAACATGCCAATAAGTGGATTGACTATGCAAAAATTTTCCTAGATACATGTGTGCAGGGTTCCCTGTAATGGACTGGAATCTAATCCAGGGTGTATTCCTGCTTTGTGCCCAGAGTTCCCAAGATAGAATTCGGATCCACCGCAATCCTGATCAAGATAAAGCGATTACTGAAGATGAAGATTCCATCTGAATGTAAATATAGTCATAATAATGACAGTGGGTTGGGATTTTCACCAGTGAAACAAAATTAGAAAATCAGAGACCCTCTGGATATTCTACACAGACAGTGGCAAGTAAGAACCTTTTGGTCTATGAATATTCATAAAAAAAAATCTATAGAAGGTTTTGGGCTACCTTTTCTTTCAAGAGTGTATATATACTTGGGGCAGTGACACCTCAGTGGTTGTGATCAAATTCCAGCATACTACTTTTCAGCCTTTGTACAGGTCTCTTAACCCTTCTCTGCTTCATGGGCATTGTATCATAGCTGACCCTGCACTCTATTGTGGACAGCTATTTAAATAGCCAACAAGTCTACAAACCCTTGTTAAAATGGCAGGTTTTTGTGAAGTAAAGGAATAAAACTAAGATAAATCATGTCAGATAAATGACACACTTTTATAGCGTTTTATACTATGTCTCATTCACCTATTCACACACCAATGGTAGCAGAGTTACCATGCAAGGCGCTAACTTGCCATCGGGAGCAACTTGGGGTTCAGTGGCTTGCCCAAGGACACTTTGGCATGTGGAGTCATGTGGGCCGGGAAGCGAACCGTCAACCCTAAAATTAGTGTACATCCCGCTCTGCACCTGAGCCACAGCCACCCCAATCTTTTTCCACCTTTAATGTGAAATTGGAAAGTATACAAATAAAGTGAAAAACAACCAGGAACGTTTTTAGGGGAAAAAAATAAATAAAAAAAATTACCATAACCTAGTTTCATACGTGTGCACACCCCTAATTCAACACTTTGTTGAAGCACCTTTTGATTTTATTATACCACTCAGTCTTTTAGGTTAAGAGTCATTGCCCACTCTTTCTTTCAAAAACATAACATCTAGATCCATTTGACTGATTTTTAGTTTGATTCAGGTCTGGATAGGTCATTCAAAAATATAGATATTCTTTTGGTTAAGCCATTCCTTTGTTGATTTGAATGTACACTGTGGGTCATTGTTGTGCTGAAAGGTGAAATTCCTTTTCATCTTCATCTTACTAGCAAACACCTGAAGGTTTTACTCCTTCGACTGGTCATAAAATCGACTGGTATTTGGAGTTATTCATGATTCCCTCCACCCTGATAAAAGTTCCAGTTCTGGCTTAAGAAACACAGCCCTAAATCATGATGCTGCCACCACAAAACTATGGAATTATGGAATTATTATACCTTTTGGAATTGGTCTCATCAGATCACAACCCATTTTGTCACGTGGTTTGGGGTGATTTAGTTGAGCTTGGATATTTTTTGTGAGAAAGGGCTTCTGTCTAGCCACTGATTGTTGGCACATGCAGAGCGTATTCAGTACTTTTCAGATATTCCTACAGCAGCGTTAATGCTGCTGTCTCTTGGCAGCCTCCCTGGAAAATTTTCGTCTTGTCATTTTGTAAATTTTGGAGGGATGTCCTATTCTTAGTAATGTCACTGCGATACCCCCAATTTCTTCACTTGATATTTATGGCTTTCATGATGTTCCATTGTAAATATAATGTTTTGGAAATTCTTTTATACCCCTCTCCTGATCAATACCTTTCAACAAGTGAGATACCATACATTCTGGTAAGCTGTTTGGCGACTGTGGCTTCAGCAGTCAGGTGAAACAGAGGAGATGTCAAGGAAATCGCACAGAAACAGCTGATCTTCAATTTGAGTTAACCAGAATTTCTTTTGAAATTTCTTTTGAACATGAGATTGAATGTGATTGGTACATTCTGAACACAACCACATCCCCAATTATAAAAAAATGTGCAGGCCTATGCAACCCAGTTATTGTAACTTTCTTATTTTTCCTATTTTCCCCTAAAATGTTTTTCATTTAATTTTTCTATGTTGTAATTTCACATTGAGGGTGGAAAAACTTCGGACAGGATTTATCTTGGTGCTATTTTAACAGGTGTGTGAAGACTTTTTATATCCATTGTATCTAGGAAATGGCTCCTCAAGGATGATTTGTATGGTTAATTGTATTGGTTTTTGTAAAGGTCCTTCTAAAAACCTTTTTGATTGCAAAACTCTCTGTTGTAGGATTCTTTTCTAAAAGTATAATGGTATACATTGACATTTTATAAGAAGAAACTTTGACTGGATATTTAATATAGGCTACAACGTACATGCAAAACATGTAATTAGTACTTAAAAAATGGTAGTCTACATTTCTGATCACCATGGGACTTGGAGGGTTTTTATTTTTGTGCATTTGTAATTACATCACTGAGCCAGCACAGGAAGGAAAAGTCTGTCCACTGTCCAGCTGTCAGTGTAAGTCCTAGTTGATGGCAGCAGTGATCTGACAGGAGCTCTCTAGTGAGGCTTGTACTCAGGGAAACTGCTTCATCCTGGGGGAGCTTGAACAGGTGCAGTGGTGTGTGTGTGTGCTGTTGTGTGTAACATTCTCCCATTAGTACGTCACACTCAGAGAACTTTATGGCAGTCAATAAATTTTGATCCAAGCCCCATCATTATGGATTGCTCATGCAATAAATTAAACCCAGGTGACACATCAGACATTTATTTGTTTAGTGGGAATAGCCGTTTCCTTCCCTAAAGAAGGTCATTGCAATGTGTAAGTCAATGGAAAACGACATTTTTACTCAACTCTAGCACTGTATATGTGATATCAAATTTGGGGGTCATACACCACCTGTATGGTTCACACAACTTAGATGGAATGACCCTTAAATATCAAATAAAAGGTGCTGCACTAAAATTGCAAAACAACAAAACATGCATGGGCTAGTCATAATAGACTGCTCCATTTGGCTTCAATTGCTGAAGGCATAAATGACCCAAGCATTACACAGTGATTAAATAAAAACATGTTTACAGTGTAAAATTGTTCAATTCATTTGGAGCTTGCAGTGATAAATATCTCATTCACTTAAGTACCACAGAAAAAAGATATATTCCACATGATTAAAAACCATGTATTTTTAAAGAAAATGGAAATGATATACATATTTATATATTTTTTAAAGAGATTTTTAGTGAAACTGCACAATTCGTATAAAATAAAAAGATATATTATCTATACTATCAGAAAGGACGTCCTACACCCTTTTTTGTGTTATTACTATTTCAACACATGTTGTCTAAAATGATCCAATAAATTTGTTAAAAAAAAAGAAAAAAAAATCATCACACTAGTGACGAACACAACGTGTTAAATTATTGTCCAATCGGTGCCATTTGCTGACGTCATTATCTGAACTCGCCTCAAAGTGAATGTCTGTTGCTATGAGCTTTTGATTGTGACGGCAGAGTCCTGACCACCACTCTCAAGGAAGCAGTCAGAGCGGTTGTGGTGATTAAATTTATCATAATTAGAATCATTTTTAGAGCAACCAAAACAGACTTTTTACAATTTGACTATGACTATATGGCCTGGCACGGTGTGAATGCAGCAACAACAGTACACACACACACACACACACATATATATATATATATATATATATATATATATATTTATATATTTATTATGACAACTTAATGCATCGTTATTTCAATGGCACAATGTACAGTACAGTTTGTTCACAACTAGTTATCAGTAAGTAAAGTGAGATGAGCACTGCTTTGCTTTTTACACTGATTTAGTCCATTTCATCATCATCCGAGTTGTGTGTAACCACATAGTGAGCGTAGTCAAATTCAGGGAACCGGATGGCCAGCTCATTCCACTTGCTAAACACCTTTTTCTTTGAGTTGTATGTCACCACAAAGTTTTTGATGTGAAGGCATGGGCATTCGATGCTTTTATAAAGCATCAAAGAGCCCCAATGCTGCAACCAGACCAAAAAAAAGAAAAGAAAGATAGCTTGTGTCAAAGCACATAATTTACCAGCAAATCCATGCTCAATAGAAAATAAATTGTTACAGTCAAATCTACATGGTCTTAGAGTTTAACCAAAGTTATATACTGTTTAAATTGATCTAAGACACACACACTCACTTAATAATAGATGGTGGTTAAACTAAGGCCAACTTTGAACTAAGGCTAGTTACCTGTCATTGAGTTAGCAATCACAACAATACATCGGTATTGACATCAAATACTGTTAGAACGCTGGTTAAAACCTGTGCCCACTAATGAAGTTCATAATGTTCCTATATATATTTTTTAAAAGCACACTTTTGCACATAAAGCAGAAGATATACCTGTCCACAGTTTTTACATGCTATAACTCCATTTGCCTCATAGTCCAGTAGTCTGTCCTGCAGGGTAGTGTTCTCTCTGACAGTGAACAGCTCTCTAGAATCAAGAAGAATATAACTGCCCTCATGAAAATGTTCCTGATTATCAACTTTATCATCATTGTGATCATCATTATGCAATTCGTCATAGCAATCACATTATCACTGTATATTAACTATTGCAATTGCCCTGTTAAAAGATGACCAGCATTTTTTCCACCCAAGTATAGAAGTACCTGAATGCTTCAGTCACATTGACATGGTGCATCCTCTCAATGATCTCAATGTCTACACCAGAGCACACAGATACACTACAGCTCCTGCAGTTTAGTTTCACTTTGCTGGGGTCCTCCTTCATCATGCCCATCTTATCCTTCTTCTTCATCTTCACACGCTCCTCCACAATTGACTGCAGCTGGTTCTCTTTTATCTGAACACAAAATGGCCACATGTCAACTACAATTTTCCTTCATTTTGGGCCTTGAGCTGGAGATGTATCTGAACTAGACATCCTATCAACTGTACTCTAAATGTTTGAAAAAAAAAATGCAATCATGGTTGACTCTTACTTTCTTTTCATACTCTTCACGACTCAGAGTGCAGACCCTGGAAATAGCTTTGCTCATCATTTTCTCCCTGTATTCATTCACACTTTCCCTTTCAGCTACACCCGATCCCGCCTCCTCCACCACTGTGTAACTGCTGTCCTCTGCTCTTCCTCTGCCTCGAGCCTGCAAGACAAAACAGTCAAATTGCTTCCTTATGTTCCATTCAGTTAATATGAGTTCTTGAAATGTACAGTTAGCACTTATTAGAAGCAGAAGAAACCTTTATTTGTCACATTACAACACAGGAACTTGTTAGGAAGTTTGGGTCAGCGTGCAGGGTCAGTCATGGTGCAGCTCCCTTGGAGCAGAGAAGGTTAAGGGCCTTGCTCAAGGGCCCAACAGTGGTAGATTGGCGGTGCTGGGGCTTGAACCCCCAACCTTCTGATTAGTAACTGAATGGAGCCAGAACTGAATGGAGACACCACTGCCCTTTTATTGTGTGTCTATGCATGTTAGTGTGTTTATGCATGTTAGCACTTAGTTTGTGTCTAATAATCTGTGTATATCATTAGATTTTAATGTAAATTATAATTAGCTATATCTCTAGCATATTATTTATTTGCAGGACTGCTATTATCTAGTGGAGATTCTTTCATGACACTGAACCCATCCATGATTAGTACCAATGTTCTGTTGAGTATTTCTTTCCTGAAAGAAATTTGTATGCATTGAAATCACAAGTAAAGTTACAAAATTTAAAATTCCGATTACCCACAAAAGTGAAAAGGAAGACATTGAATTAAAAAAAATTCAATTTTAACTCCACTCCTCCCGGTATCTGATAACAAACTGAATTAAACAGGATTATGTCCATTTTAATATGGCATGTAGCTATCCAAAAACTTAATCAAAGCCTAACCTTCACTGTGTGAGAAAAGTACACTGTGTGAGAAAAGTTTTAGACAACGTTAGGCAGGCTGACCATTTTAACCACCACATTTGTGGTTCCTGGCTCCTTATCCAATGTGATCAAGATTAGAAACTAAATAAAAAAAATGTCCATGTTGATTTAGTGAAATTTATTTATCTGATGGCTTTTCCTAGGCAGTCACATATATGGCAGTCACATAAAATGGATTAATGATGTTTAGGTATACAATTACAAACAGCTGTACAACCAAACAGTGCTGCTTTTTGACCCAAAGCTATTAAGCGAGAAAAAGATAGAGAGGCAACATTTACCTGAATCATAGCGATTTCATTAGTCACCAAACAGTATCGAATGACAATATTACACTCCTTAATATCAAGGCCCTCCTCTGCCACAGTGGTAGCTATCAGCAGATTGATCACTCCATCACGAAACTTGTTCAGCACCTCCCTCTGCTCTGCCTTCCATCATACACACACACACACACACACACACACACATACACACACACGATAATGACAGGGAGATTATTTTCTAAAATTATTTTCACTAGCTAATAAAGGGCAATAACATCTCAACGTCTGTGGTTTTCCAAGTAGTACATTATATATAGCAATTATACATGACCACTAATGGATGTGATGGTGTTTTCAAAAGTTCAGATGAAAAATAAACTCATTGTCATTGATCATGTGACAAAAGTAACTCACTGCGGTCATTGGTTTCACCACACTCTGATCTCCACCACCAATCAGGTGGCTTGCTCTGACACCAACGTCCTCAAACTTTGAGTTCTCCTGAATCCACTGGCTGAGAGCAATGGCACTGAGTCGAGTCTTGGTGAAGATGATACCTCTGGCTTCAGTTCTGGTGGTGTACTCCTTCAAGATAAGCGTTCTCAGCTGAGCCAGACTGTTATTCTCATACTCTGGGTTTTTCATCAGCTCCTGAAGACACTCTTTTTTAGCTGTTTAATATCATAGAATGAAAGGGAGAGAGAGAGAGAGAGAGAGAGAGAGAAGGTGAGAAATTAGATTGCTTCAAAGCCTGAAGGCAATTAGTAACACATTTAGAATTTTATGCTAGCTTTAAATTCTGACTAGAATAATTTTGATAGAGAAGAAATAGAGTGCTGAAAACAGTGTGAACGATCTGGACATATTTATCTGATCATCATGCATTGCAGGCATTGCTGTAATACCGTTAAATAATTTGAATAGAAATCGTTCAGTTTCAGTGATCTGAATGTTGGCCTCATCATCAGGGGTAAATTTCTTCTTGATCTCTTCCTTGTAATATTTGTCAAGGAAGCTGAAGGCATCACACATGCGGATGGTGTTGCTCTGGTAGAGAGCCTCATTGTACTGACGCAGATGCTCTGCACAAACTCGCACTGTCTGATTGTCTTCTTTAGCAGCTGTGTGAAAACAGGAAACACAGTTATGTAACATCATAAATACTATTTACACAACGGTGAACAGTATGTGTATAATGCTATTTAAATAGGTGCTATTACCACTCCCCTTTTATAATGTGTAACATGGTCATTTTTGATAGTTATCTGATAGATTATCCAGAAGAAGATCTGAAGATCATATAGAGCTCCAGTTTGGGACTTAAATCCTCCAGTTTGGGATTTAAAAATCCTAAACTTTTGAGTGTCTCCGAGAGTTTTCCTTTGTCACTTTTACTGTTAAAAGCGCTATACAAATAAAACTGAATCAAAATGAAATATTACCTTACTATTAAATACTAAAGTATGCACTGCTGATTTAAAACAGATCAATTGATAAACTAAACAAAGAAAAACCAAATAACAACCAACAAAAAACCCTGCCCACTTCATAAGAATGACACTCTGTAACACTGTAAGAAGTAGTTTTATTAAACTCTCAGCCAGAGTTCCCCAATTTTGTTGTTTCACTATACATGGATTGGTTGACCTGCGGAAGACCCACAAGACTAATCAACTCAGAGGGTCATGTCACTGAACTCAGAGGTCCTGCATGCCTCACACAAGCTTTAGACAGGAAAGTCATGCTCTCAGGCCCCTGACAGGCATCTTAATGCCTCCTGTGCATCTTGTGAGATGAGCCCTAAATATCACTCCCCATCATTCTAGAGTCCCGCGGAGCACACAGCTGAAGGGCAAGGCCAGCGATGATACAGTTTACAGCAGAAAATGCCGACCATTGTGTAGAGACTACATCAAATCAGTGGGTCCTGATGACAGTGTCACAGGTATAGAAACTTAATTTCCCCCAAACTTTTTGCCATCGAGCCATGTTTATATTAGACCCCAAACGGTAATCTGCATTAAATACAACTAATCTGCCAGGCCTGTACAAGAGTGCAGTGGACGCATTATTGAGATAAGATGCACAAGGATGTAGTATACCAGATCTGCAAAGGTTTGTGAGGCGTAGGTAGACCCTTTTCAAAAATGGCATGCCAAGACAAAACTGATTGTGTTTCTCTCTGGCTTAACCAGAGAACCACTAATTCTTACCATGTTCCACAGAGTTCAGCAACTAGGCCACAGTCCTACTTGTGGCCCCAAGACAGGCAGCAAGACCATTTTTCCCATTACTACACGGGTGATTGGAACACCCTGGTAGCTCCTTCCTGAGCAGATTTGCTGTTCCAAATGGATGGACAGATGTGAGTTAGACCCTCAGAATAAATCACAAACTGACCCAGAGTCCTTAGTAAATGGTCTTGTATGGTGTGTACCCCATGAGCTGGCTCGTATGCATTGCTTGATTCCCAAGAAACCTTTTTTTCAAGGGACTGCTAGAGAGCAGCAATTCCACATCTGTGCTAAAGTTGTATGTAGCTGGCACTGCAGTGAACCATAAGAATGTAGATGACATCTCTCTGGTGGCTCATAAAGTTATTGCAGCCTTTCTTAAAGGGTTGAGGTGCTTCTATCTTCCAGGATTGCCTATGGCCCTGGTCTGGGATCTCCCCCCATGCACTTTAGTTCCATACAAAAGCTGAAACTCGACTGTATTTTTCTTCCACGATGTTATGTATTTCTGAGTGAGCCAGTATTTTTGGGTGTGTGGGGCTTTGGTATTATATATCTGTGTTTGATTGGCTCATGAGAAGTGCTCATTGTTTTTGCAAAATGGGTACTATTTTCTTTATGACCCTTGTCAAAAGTCATAGGCCATTTAGATGTGTTGAAAAATCACAGCACTTTAGTGGACAAAAAGATTAAGGACAGAAGTTTTTTTTTCCTTCTTTTATGTGACTAGTACAGGTTATGTATAATCTGATCAAGGATCTGAGATAACAAAGAAAAAGGCCAGCTTTGATTTCAGGTTGTCTTTAAGGACCTCGTTACATGTCTATGCAAGATGCCAAACTACAATAAGTGGATACATTAGATAATAAACTTAAGGAAATAGTGTAGACGTACACTGCCTTTATGTGTTATAGTGACCAAAATGAGCCCAGTGGCAGAATACAGAATTGTCCCTGAAAGTTTCTATGCCATCATATTCCATGAGCACATGCTGTATTTCTTAGGACCTGCATTTTATTGTATTGCTGCTCTAACCTGAGGGATAGGTGTGGTCTATTAGCATGCAATAAATAAATTGCCATGCTGTATGGAAATGATTGTTACCAACCAATCCATGTGCCCAATGGTTCATTTTACACTTCAGTTGGAAAGTCAGATCATCAGATATTTAGCTATATGAATTATTTGGTAATGCAGACTCATCTACTATTCATAATAGTTGCACAATAGTAACTGTATGTAAGTGATGTAAACAATATTCATATTATTTTTTACAACTTCCAAAGCATCATGCCTTTAGTGTTTAAAAAGCTGGTATGGATTTAAACACTGGTTAAAACTGAAGAGTTTATATATATATATATATATATATATATATATATATATATATATATATATATATATATAGAGAGAGAGAGAGAGAGAGAGAGAGAGAGAGAAGCTCCACTAGTTCTGAAGGGAACATGCCCTAGTGGAACATAAGAAAGTTTCTCTCTTACCATTCTGCTCTTTTTGCACAACCCACTGCTCATAATTCTGTGTTCCTGGTTGGCACAGTGGGTTCAGCTGGGCATGTGTGTGAATCTCATCCATGATTTTTTTTATCACATCTCCAAAGGGATCCTTCAAAATGACAGGAAAAACAAAATTACTAATGGCAAAAAATCTGTACTGGAAGCCACACTTTGTGTAAAATTTCATGATGATCATAACATTTAGTCACAAAATAAAGATAAGTACAAAAATTTGCATACCCCTGGGTTCTGGGTGAAAACGTGTAAACTATACCTGTAGTGTTAAATTTTAACACTATATATTTTTTACTGATTTTATTGTAATGTGACACTTTGCTTGGATGTAGCTGGTACCTGTTTTCTTTCCTGAGCACTCGCAATACGTTTGTATGGACCCTTGGGCTCTGCTTCAAGAGTTTTGGTCTTTATTGTATAGGCGTCCAAGTTAGCACAAATCTGCAAGACATCATTATAATGACTACTACAGTTCATTTTGAAGAATTACATCAGCTAAAAGATGTGTAGTCAGTCATGACCTTTATAACACCACATAGTTAGTGGTTATCTCCCTCCCTGAAATTCTCCGGATGTTAAGAAGATGAGGGGAGAGATTTGTTAGTTAAACTGAGAAAAGATAGGGTAAGACACACAACCTGTGTAGAGAGTGTCTTTTTGGGTTTGGTCATTCCTTCAATAAAATATGAAGCACATGAGATACTTTATAGCCGCACAGTGCAAAGGGGCCATGGGAAACATTAGGAATAGCTTGGTGCAGAGCGACGAGGTGGGAAAAGAGATTTAGGGAAGAAAGAGAAGGGGACATTTTAACTAAAGAGAACTTTGGTCATAGAAGGTATGTGACAAGGCCAACTGAAATTTGAATTGGCATATTTTCTCTGTCTACTGTGCATTCCGTATATATGTATCTGTTAAAAATGCATTTACTCTGAGAATGTGCTCCTCAGCTTTCTGCTGCGTCTTGGCTCCTCCAACTCCAGGTGAAGCAGTGAGTCCGAGGATCTGTGGCAGTGGCACTGGATCTTTCTGTTCCTTTTGCAGCCTAGTATTCTTGTGCTTCTGTTTCAGGTAGCGGATCATGATGTGGTTATACACACCGCCCTTTTGTGTGTGGTGGCACTCATCTATTACCATCAAAGTGAATTCTGCCAAAGAAGCCAGTAAGAGCACTTTAACACACTTCAGCCCACGCATGCTGCAACTCTGAGTTTGTTTTGATTTTGTTCTGCTGTACTGTTGTAATGCCAAGTGAAGTGTAGAACAGTTTATACACTCCAAGCAGAACAAATTTCTAATAAATATTCTTTTTTCTTTTTCAAAACAACACACTAACCGTGTCCCAACAGAAGGATCTAAACCAGCAACAGCATGGTCACTGGTGTAAATGTTAACTCATACCATCTTAAACATCGAATAGAATATGTTTATATTTACGTTTATATGCCGGGGTGATGGGGGGGGGGGAATGAATCATGTGTAAATGAACCACATGTAAAATTACATATA
>JAFFST010052266.1:8388-22315 GCA_022414735.1 Noturus placidus
TTAGAGTTCGCTGGTATAATTCAGAATTCATTGTTCTGTCATCTTGGCCCAAACCAAACCATGATACTACCACCAACATGTTTTACAGATGGTAATATTATTATTAATTAATCAACTTGTATAACGCTTTTTACAATGGACATTGTCTCAAAGCAGCTTTACAGAAATATCATTTTACATTTTACATTTACAAGCGACTTACAGATGAGACACACTCACACACCAATGGTAGCAGAGCTGCATGCAAGGTGCTAGCTTGCCATCGGGGGCAACTTAGGGTTCAGTGTCTTGCCCAAGGACACTTCGGCATGGGATCACCCGGGCCGGGATTCGAACCACCAACCCTACGATTAGTGGATTAATGGACAACCCGCTCTACCCACTGAGCCACAGCCGCCCTAATAAGGTTCTTATGCTGGAATGCACTGTTTTCCGTTCTCCTCTATCCACTAAATATTTTTCCAACAGCCTTCTGGTTTCTCCACGTGATCTTCCGCAAACTGCAGAAGAGCAGCAATGTACATTTTAGAGAGCCATGGCTTTCTACATGATCTCAACAGCGGTCTTGAATTTCCTCCATTTCTACACAATCTGTCTGACTGTGTATCGGTGGAGTCCAAACTCTATAGAGACGGTACTGTGACCTTTTAAACCCTGATGAGCAACAATTCTTCTTCTGAGGTCCTCAGAAATCTCCTTTGATCGTATCAGGATACACTTCCACAAACACGTGTTGTGTAGATCCGACTCTGATAGATCCCTGTTCTTTATTTAAATAAAACCGAGCGCTCCCCTCACTCACACTCACTCACTCACACCTGATCATCCTCCCATTGATTCAAAACACCTGACTCTAATTTCACCTTCAAATTAAACTGCTAATCCTAGACGCTCACATACTTTTCCCACTCACAGATATGTCATATTAGATCATTTCTCAATAAATAAATAACCAAGTATAATATTTTTGTCTCGTTTGTTTAAATTGGGTTCTCTTTATCTACTGTTAGGACTCGAGTGAAGATCTGATGTGAGCGAGCGGGAAAACGGAGTCTGTTTACAGCTGCAATAACGCATGTGATAAAGGGAATGAACTTGTTTCGCTGATATTCCACATGTAATATAAACGGATAATGTTTTGAAATGCTAAACTGCTGTGCTATCGAAGAAATAAACACTGTGGAGTCGAGTCACGTCGACAGAACGGAAAAGAAGAGTGACGATGAGGGACGTTTTTAGACGATTCGGACAATCTACACTGTTATAAAAGGGTGGTGAGAAAGCGGATTAGTTAAAAAAGTGGAAATTACACCCATGTGTAGTTGTGTATATCGTCTGGTCCACGCGGTGTAGGCCGACGAGACGGTGACGAATACAGACTCAATCCTCCGCGCTGTATTAGCGAATCCACTACCGACGTGTTGCGCTCCTGGGATTCGAACGCGGGCCTCGCTCGTGTCCACGGACGCCATCGCAACGAAAACACGATCAATTACGCTCAGAGATCGCAACCCTCACAGTCACACATCATTCGCTCTGCTCGTTAAGGGAGTCGTCCATTCATCTTGCTGACGCAAATTACATACGAAAAGAGTCCTAAACAAACGGCGCGCGCCGTAAACGCGTTATCCGACACCCCGCAACAAGCACTAACCTTGTTAGCCAATATTTTCCAAGCTAAACGAGTTAGCCGGAAACTCGTCTGACCCCTGCGTGCAAAGCTCACACTGAGCTCCAGCGCTTAACAAATCAATCACGGCATTATGGGAAGCTCCAGCTGGGACGGGACTGGGATCGCTGGGAAATACAGCCGTGTTTAAAAAACATCATTTAATATCCATCACTTTACCTCACAGTGTGCTAATCTGCAGCACGTCTGAGCCAGCAATGCTTGTTAGAACCCCAGGTTGAGGTCAAAGGTTGGCTGGAGAAAAAAAGAGAGAAAGAAAATCGCCCAACACGCGCGCACACAAAGCAACACGTCCTGCGTGGGCCAAGTGTCCACTTAAAAGGCCCCTCGCTGAGCCAGACAACCTAAATTTGGAACAGAGCCGGCCTTTAGCAGAGACCAAATCGAATTCCTCACAATTAGCTGCCTTTAGGTGACAGGCTCCCGGGTGAGAGAGTCACACCACAGCCCTGATTGGGTTATCACTCCTCTCCTGCACCATCCAAATGTGACCACAAGGAATTGTGGGATAGAAAGGAAGAACCAACCAGCAAACATGACCGAGTCGTAAACATTTCCTTACATACACGCAAACCGAGCATGACAAACAAGCAAGAGAAAAGTCTGCGAGAAGAAAAAAGCGATCAGGGATATTCATAAAGCCTCGGAAATATTGAGCACTTCTCTGAGCTCGCCCTTCAAGAGCGCTTAGATGTAGATGCTTCAGAGATGTTCGTGATCATTCTCGTTTGCGTGAGCACTACAGACTTCCCTGATCTCAAAGGGTTTCTCCTTCACAAGCATCTCATCTTCAAGTCAAATGAAAAGGAAGAAATCTGACGTCAAGATGTATGGAAACAGCTCTTCTGTTCCAATGATGATGCTGATGATGCGATGCCGCAGGGGCATGGCTGACATTCTGATCACAAACCAAACAGATTAGACTTCTGTCCAGTTCCCTATGCCACAACTTAATCAAATCATGCTCTAGCTAGCTAGCAAAGCTTTAGATCGTTAGTACATTTAACCACCATCCTAAATAAATAAATAAATCCCCAATAGAAAACAAAATCATTTAAAAAAAAAAAAATCACGAGCTCTTCTTTTGGGTTCCTCTCAGAAGCATGAAGACATTCTTCAGACATTTACACTCGTTTTTTTTTTTTTTTATTTATTTAGCAGACAAAGCTACTGCATATACGGCTGAGATAAGATGAGCAGGAGGTTCTCTCAGCTTCTGGAAGAGGAATCGAAACGAGCCGACGTGACTCAACAGAAGTTCTGTAGAACGCAGGTTCAGATCCCCACGATGTCATGGAGATCAGTGGTCAGGAGTCCAACAAAGCACAATTGGTGCTCTCTCTCGCTCAGCTGTAAATCACAGTGACACTAGCCAATCACGAGTGTCTGTGAGGAGGATGTGGAATGTGTATGTTGAACAAGGCGTTGAAGCGTGTTCCTCAGAGTGTATTACACTGCCTTCAAAACGACCAAACAGGACGGGAATGAGGAAAACCTCTCAGGGAAGTGCAAGTGCTCGGCCACGTGGAGGTCTACGTGGATGGCGATATTGGTGTCTGGAGATCTTCATGGTCTCAGGACAAAGTGCAACGACTCCATCCAGTAGCGACTCATGGAAAAAGAGGAGACACAAAAATGAATTAAGAAAATAATCACTCATCCTTTGCATTGCAAAAAATAAATATCTGTTGATGCGACAAATTAAACACAGTTCTAAAAAAAATAATCAGTTTTATAAATTCTCAACCTTACCTTCCTCTATAGAGCCTGTGACTTACCGCCGCTCACGTGTTCCTTTTGGCTTGAGGAAAATAGGAAGTTTGCTCTTTTTGTGAGGATTGGGGGTGGGGGTTTGGTTTTGAAATGGTCTTTATATTTTCAGCCGTTTTCTTTTTTTTTTCTTTTCTTTTTTTAAACCAGTGCTGCCGCAGCAGCTTGCGGTTCTTTTTTTTCTGCTTCTTTTCTTTTCAGCTGATTTTTTTTCCTAGACCATTTCAATTCTTTATTTTTTTGACATTTCAGAATAAGCCGGGAGAAGCAATGCAGTCATACAAACCATTAAAACTCATACATAAAATATGTACACAAACTAGCTCAAAAGGCTAACCGTGCTAAATGAAGACAGATTACATGTAACCCCAACATGCTCTTTGAAATTAAAAGTTAGTTATCCTACCCGTTTCTTTTAAACGCGGCTTCTCATAATAGACCAGATTCGACGAATGGTAATTCAATGACTTTTTTTTTTTTTTGTGAAAAAGAAAATCTGGACCGTGCCGAGTGAGACGTCAGCTCGGTGTTACTGCTAATGCATAAAACATGAAATGGCATACTCATGGCAAAACAGCCTTTTAATTAAAAACAACCATTTAAACAAAAAAAAAAGAAATGAAAAACAGGAAGTGATGTGACGGTGGAGGTGGGGCTAGGCCGAGAGACATCTTCATCTTCGCCAGGAGCGTGGCTCGTTGTCGTCTTCTTCCTCGTCATCGTCCTGTAGCAGCGCGTCGTCCACCAGGGAGTCCTCCTGGAACTGCGGGAAATCAGAAAGCAAAGACGCGCGTCAGTGTGACCGCCAATCATGTTAAAAATCATTTTAATAATTTGGTTTAGAACTTTATTTTTACTATTAAATCTATGCTTCATGAGCTCATCTATATGCTTATACCGTCCAGCAGAGACTGGACTCCAAAAATGGTCATGTGACCTTTGCGAGTTTCATATGGGTTTAAATGAAGACCTCGTGTCTCATGCACACTGTCCACCCTTACGCTGCCGTCGCTCCTACTTAATACACTGCAGCTATAGTTTGGCTCCATCTACTGGCAATGTCCTAGCCTTGTCCTTATTAGATGACATCAGTGAGAGTCCTGCTGATTCGAAAATGACCGATTTAACAATGGTCAGAAATAGAGCTCCAAACTCGGCTAAGCGGCCTACTATTACTGCCTCTTTCTCAGGGGCTGTAGACCACAGAGGCGAGAACGTGCTACAATCGGTCACTTCACATGTCCAAGAGATTCCCATAGGCCTCAAGATGAAAGAACGCGATCACATGACCAGCGTGGACTCTATGGGTTAAGCAGACAGGGAACTCTGGTGTTCAAACGGCAATTGGATTAGACAAATCATTAAGAGAACGCTGATATTTTCACAACGCACACAAGTCACACTTTTGCGTTGCGATTACTGTTACAACCCTACCGAACCCAGACTTGTGTTTTGTGCATCGATTTGTATACTGACAATGCTTTACTTCACAAAGATGAGCCGCACATTCATGCCTCACACGATCACAGTCTCTCAAAGCCTGTACAAACGTGACCTAAACCTTCAGCCTTGACCCATTTGATCAGTGTGCTAATCTAATTTAATCTAATCTAACAAAGACACTGGGGACATGAAGCTGACCTCCTCTTCCTCGGGCTCGGCCTCGTCGGCGTCGGCTGTGCTAAGAGGGACGGCTGGTTTGTACCAGGACAGACGCAGGTCCTGATTGTTCAACCTCACGCCATGAACCGCAGCCTGCAAGAAGAGAGAAAGGTCAGGAGCACCGGAGGGAGGGAGAAAGGGGGAGGGAGAGAGAGAGAGCGTGTAAGTATGAGTGAGTGAGAGTGTTGGCAGGTGGAGGACCTAGAGTACACATTAGTGTGATAGTGAGGCAGTTCGAAATGGCATGATCCTGTGTGTGAAAGTGTGTGTACCTGTTCTGCCTCTGCTCGGGTTCTGAAGGTGATGATGGCACCGAGGCTGGAGTCCTCCATCTGACAGTCCTCAATTTCACCAAATTGCTGACGAGACACAAAAACCCACAACCGTTTACACACAAGAATGTGTGGCAAAACGTACACTGCTTGTTCCCGTAGACACACGGGAATATTGTTTACATGTTCTTTAGGGGTTTCGATGAATTTTAACACTGTAGGAGAAAAAAAGAATACATCACAGTGTGTGTTAGACTCACAGCAAAGTGCGGCAGCAGATCCACTCGGTCCGCCTCAGTGAAGCCGCTGATCTCCAGAGCGCGGGGTCGATGATCCACCACGGAGTGGGTAGGAGCCCCTCTCGGTCTGCCTCTAATGCCCCGACCACGTCCCCGCGCTGACCCCCGACCCCGGGCTTGGGCCCCCCTCCCTCGCCCGGAGGTCAGAATGCCCCGCTTAGCCGCCTGGGCAGGGAGAAAACAACAAAAGCACAAACACGGTGAGTGAATGCGAAGACTGTCCGCACACTGTCACTCATGTACAAGCACGTGTATTTGGTCTCTGAGACGGAGTGTGTGTGTGTGTACCTCGAGCTGCAGCTGTGTGTATCGGAGTTTGAGCTTAGCAGTGTCCTCTCCGGCTTGTGTTTTCTTGTACAGATCGAGTTCGGTGTCCAACAACTCCTTCTGAGCCTACACACACACACACACACACACACACACAAAAACACACACAGAATTACTCTGAGACAGAACCAAAACTGGGTTCTCTGGTACCGACACTGTATTGGGCATGACAGGAATGAAGGTGTAGTGGAACATCTCTGTATGTGTGCGTGCACACGTACCTGGGCCTTGGTTTTGATGCCGCTATGCAGTGGGCGTGTGCCGGAAAGGCCTTTGATCTCCTCCTGCAGCTTGCTGATGCTGTTTGTCAGAGCGTTGAGTGTCTGCATCAGCTGAGCTTTGTCCTCGGCTTTCATCGACTTGTTCTTCTCGAACTTAGAAATCAGCAACTGAACACACACACACACAGAGTCAATGTTTCTCAGTGAGCGTTTTCTCAAATTAAATGGTAAATGGTGCACTTATATAGCACTTTTATCCAAAGCGCTTTACACTGTGTTACATTCACCCATTCTCACACACACTCACACACCAATGGTAGCAGAGCTGCCATGCAAGGTGCTAACTTGCAGGTGCTGCCATGCAAGGTGCTAACCACCAACCCTACGATTAGTGGATTAGTGGACAACCCGCTCTACCGACTGAGCCACAGCAGCCCGTGTGAAAGTTTTCGTGTCAGAGACTCACTTTCTGTGTCTCGATGTGCTTCTCTAGAATCTCCTGCTTCTTCTTCCTCACGTCCTGCTGAAGTTTTAGCGCCTCCTAGCGAGAGAAGTCGGGAAAATAAGCCGGCGTTTTAGTTAGCGCTGGATGTAAAGAATAAATAAAACGCTCGGGGTCGTGCTGTTGTAGGAAAAGAATTCAGAATCGACAACAGCACGAGGATGTCGTTATTGTTACAAACAAAACGTTGCTATCTTCCTAAAACTCCATGTCCTTTATTCCCCGTGACCAACCTGCTTCTTTTTCTTCAGCGCATCCCCAGCGCCAGGGGCCGTCCCAGTCATCGTGCCCTTCTGGCCCGGCTTCAGCGCGGCCGGGTTATAAAACGTCTTCGTGAGTCCGGTGGAGGTGGAGAAGACCTGCGGAGATGGAGGAAAAAAAAAAAAGCATTCGGTCTGTCTGTCTGTCTGGAAGACGCAAATTAAACACATCAGAGATAATGAATGGAGCACCTTTCCTTCAGCCGGCGCCGGTTTAGAGAAGCCCAGCCGGTCCTTCACTGAAGATCGGGCGGCGCTCTGGGAAGACTGGAAACACACACACACACACACACGTGTACAAAATTAAACCAACATGAATTAAGTAGCGCACCAAAAAAATATACACCTAGGATAATACTACGCTGCAACCTGTGATGGAGGCGTGGCGTCGTGCAGCGGCTCTGCGCTGTTAGAGGGCAAAGGGCCGAGACGGTCTTTCACCGACTGCTTTAGACTGGTGGCTTCAGGCTGCTGTACACTCTGATACAACACAACAGGAAGCAAAACACAGACGCCTCATTAAATGCACAAAAAAAAAACAACAACATAAAACGCAAACTTCAGATATGATATATGTCCACGCCGAGAAGTGTGTACCACATTGAGCAGGGTGTGTGACGGAGTGCCAAGCAGCCCGTCGTCTCTGTGCCAGTGCAATCTGATGAATCGGTTGTTGAGGACGGCCTCGGTGCTCTGCATAGCGCGCTTCGCTTCGTCTGGAGACTCGAACTGGATCAGAGCACTCTCGGGCTCATTGTTATAGGCGACCTACACACACACACACACACACACACACACTATAATGAACCTGTTTCGCTAGATACCTCACGAAACAATCATAAAAATATATATATAATCATACAATATCGGTCAAAAGTTTGTGGACACGACATGTTTCTCATGAGCCTTAAAAACCCTTTGATCTGAAGGTATATGATTAAATGTTTGAAATCGGTGTCGTAGACAAAAATATAATCGTTCCACAATGTAGAGCCAATCGAGCAAAAATATCACCGCAATACAGCGTGAGACGGGGCGCACCTGCAGGTTGACGATTTTCCCGAATTTGCTGAAGTGCTCGTTGAGCTTGCTGATGTTGTTCAGCTCTGGGGGAATCTGCCGGATGGTCAGCTTAGTGTTCGGCTGCAGAAACGGCACTTTCTTATTATGGTAGCCATGATGGTTGGGTTTGCTGAAGTTCGGCCTGGTGAAGGATAAATGGAATAAGAGGCAAAGGGGAAAACAGCGCAACACGAAAATAGCATTGTTTAAAAGGTGACTGGATGGAGATTATATTTTTTATATATATATGGGAATAAAAATCTTTGTTGTCAGTACTTACTTATCGAACCAGGGTTTTTTAGAAGGAAGTCCCCCATCATGATGCCCCGCCCCTCTCCTCCTGGAATCTGATTCCAACACGATCCGTGCGGTATTGCTGTTCAGCATTTTATCTGAGGAGATCACACAGAACAAAAAAAAATATACATATTTCACAATATATTTCATTTCAAACTTTTTTAGGTTCACTCAGGACTGTGCATTGAAGAATGGATTTATTATTTGTAGTAGTAGTCTTGGTCTCTAATTAAAAAAAAAATGTTTGTTATAAAAAAAAAAAGTTTGTTTGTTTTTCCCCCACATTTTAGAATAATAATAAAGTCATTCAAACGCTGGAGTAACACAGATGGAGCTATGGGAATTATGTCACATGCCGTATACAGGACATTACCTCGTGGAGGAAGATCCACTTCTCCCATAGTGAGGCCGATGAGGTTCGGTCTCTGCACGTTGACCCGGGGTCGATACGCAGGGCGAGAGTTCAGACTAGGAGCCTCGGGGTTGTACATGTCCGGTTCGAATGAATCTATAGATCATTAAACAGACTGTAAACAGATTCGTTCAAAAATACTCTTTCGTTTTTGTATTTAAGATCAAATCTGATTGCGTGAACGGTTAAGAATTTATTTCCATCCAAACGCACAGCAGTTAAAGTGATTACCCGAGGTGAAGAGGGGTGGCGGCGGCTGTGAGAGCGGGGGTCGGATGCCTGACGTTACCAGGTGAAGCGGAGGCTGAGGGAGTAGAGGACGAGACGTGGAGACGATGGAGGGGACGGAGCTGGTCATGGCGTTAGGAGGAGCATCCAGTGCTGGGAGAGGTGGAGGAGGACCTGCACAACACACACAAAAAAGCTTTATTGTGGTTCAGGTAGGTCACTAAAGTGGTTAAATCCTCACACAGAGGACCTCAGCTGAGGGGGTTTTGACACCATGTAAAGTGATGGGTGATGAAACGTTACCTGCAACAGGTGGGAGGCTGCCTGGTGCAACAGGGGGTCGGAGGTTAACCGGTGGAGGAGGGAGTAGACCGGGAGGTGGAGGCGGCAGACCCGGAGGAGGCGGACCATCCCCGACAGGAAGTGGTGCAGGCGGGAAAGGGAGGATGCTGGGAAGGTTGACGTCTTCCACCACCACCGGATCGCTGCCGTGGTCGAATGGACACAAATCACCTCGCATACAGAAACCTTTCTCTGTGTACGGGGGAAAAAACAACCTCGGTTTAACCTAATGTTACTTACATAATTAAGACAATTAGACTGATATCTCGGACTCTTACGCTCCTCCCTCCACCTTACCGTCGTAGTCACGACAACGCTTGCGTGAAGGGGGCAGAGCCGCTCTGCCGTACGGGACGTGGTCCTGGTGGAATTCAGGCCAGCTCTCTGTGGAGCTGTTACCGTGGTGAGTGGGAGCAATGACAGTGATGGTGCTGCTGAGGGCGGGTACAGGGAAGTGGGAGGAGCTTGGAACAGAGGCAAGCGGTGGGGGTACGTAGGCCTCGGTGACGCCGCCCTCTGGCCGCTCGTGGTCATACTTTGGTTTTCCAGATTCCCTGTCTGTACAATAAAAATTGAAATAAAGGCAGATTAAAATGGAATTAAACTGATTCAGGTGTCCTCTCACGCATATCAGGTCAATTAAATGAAGTTGCATCCTAAAAAGAGGCTTGACTCTGTGCCAATGAATGAGGTGTGGCCTCTGCTTCAGCCTGCTCCAATGAAGGAGGCGTGGCCTCTTTAGTCAGTCCAAGAGAAGGAGGCTTGGCCTCTGCTTCAGTCTGTTCCAATCAAGGAGGCATGGCCTCTAGTCAGTCCAAGAGAAGGAGGCGTGGCCTCTGATTCAGTCTGTTTCAATAAAGGAGGCATGGCCTCTTTAGTCAGTCCAAGACAAGGAGGCATGGCCTCTGTGTCAGTCCTATCATTACAAATATAATAAGCCAGCAGTAGGGTGGAGTGTGTGTGAGCCAACCTCGACTCCTAGACCTGGAGCGGCTACGAGAGCGCGTCCTGCTGCGTTCCCGCTCTCTCTCACGCTCTCGGTCTCGCTCTCTTTCTCGATCGCGCAATCTGTCTTTGCTCCAGCTGCGACTCCGACTACGGCTGTAGCTACGCCCCCTGCGCCGGTTGTAGCGTTCGCGATACGAGTCACGTCTGGGCGGAGGACGCTCGTACTCTCGCTTTCGGGACCGATCGTCTTTCTTCCGCTCGTCACTCCTCCTGCGGAATGGACGAAGTTTTAAAAGTGAACTATATTCATTATAATTGAGATTATCATTATTTAAAACCTGCGTGTGTGTGTTCACCTGCTGTCTCGGCTGTAACGTGAGCTGGACTGAGGGCTGTGGTTCACTCTTCTGGAGAACTTCTTCTCCCGTTCATCATCCCGACTCAGCTGGTACAGAAGCACAAAACGGTAAACCTCACACACACACACACACACACACACACAAACACACACGTTTACATAGACCTCTCTCACCTCCTCTTTCTTCAGCTCGTCTTTATCGGCGCGTGTGTGGCTCTCGGCCCTGCCGGTGGAGCTCAGCGTCTCAGCCTGAGGTAGGTAGCTCTTTGCGTTCACAGCTTCAAAAAGTTTATCCACAAACATCTGAGTCTCTGCGCAGAAATGGCAGAGGTCACAGAAGCGTTCAGTCTGAGGCACACGGCAATCGATCATGTGTTTTGTTGCACAGAAACCCGAGGAACAATTCTCACCCTTCTGGAGGAATACATCCAACTGGTCTATGCATAGTGCTCTCAGCTCCTTCTCCGACTTGTCCTTCTTCACCAAGGCCACCACGTATTTAGCGAGCGCAGACGGGTCAGCGTCACATCTGGAAAAGAATAAAAGACAAAAGAAAACAAAAAGCCCAATGACTTCTAACCGTCTTCAGATCATGTGAACAGCTGTAATGTGTCACTTTAATAATAAACACGTTGTAAAGTAGCAGCCTGCAGAGACCTCTACACCGATCTGGACTTTATGTTTGACAAAGACAGCACTGAATAAATGAAGCATTACAAAACAAACATGACGGTTTCTCATAACTCCGTTCAGTTATAGACACTTGTATGTGTGTGTATATATCAAATCTGTTCTCGGTAGGAAACCGATGGAGTGCCTACTCCGGGTAGGGAATGAGAGCATAACCCAAGTGAAGGAGTTCAAGTACCTTGGGGTCTTGTTCACGAGTGAGGGGACATGGGAGCGGGAAATTGGCCGGAGAATCGGAGCAGCGGGTGTGGTATTGCAATCGCTTTACCGTACCGTTGTGATGAAAAGAGAGTTAAGCCAGAAGGCAAAACTCTCGATCTACCGGGCAATTTTCGTTCCTACCCTCACCTATGGTCATGAAGGTTGGGTAATGACCGAAAGAACTAGATCGCGAGTACAAGCTGCCGAAATGGGTTTTCTCAGTTGGGTGGCTGGCCTCTCCCTTAGGGATAGGGTGAGAAGCTCGGCTATCCGAGAGGAACTCAGAGTAGAGCCGCTGCTCCTTTGCGTTGAAAGGAGTCAGTTGAGGTGGTTCGGGCACCTGGTAAGGATGCCCCCTGGGCGCCTCCCTAGGGAGGTATTCCAGGCACATCCAACTGGGAGGAGACCTCGGGGAAGACCCAGGACTAGGTGGAAAGACTATATTTCCACACTGACCTGGGAACGCCTCGGGATCCCCCAGTCAGAGCTGGTTACTGTTGCTCAGGAAAAGGAAGTTTGGGGTTCCTTGCTGGAGCTGCTCCCCCCGCGACCCGATTACGGATAAGCGGTTGAGGATATATATATATATATATATATAGGTTTCTAACTTTATGTAACATTTCCAAAGAGTGGAAATCATTTTGCTCATTTTACTTATATCCTTTGTTGCTAAAAAATAAATAAATAATATATATATATTTTAAGTCTCTAAAGAAAACACTTTCTAAAATGTTTGTATTTAAAATATATTTCTCGCTCCAGAAGTTATTATTATTATTATTCTTCTACCAAAGCTTAATTGTATCACTATTGCACTGTAAACTGAAATGCTAACGCTGTGCAGGAACTGCTGCAGGATGTGGATCACTGATCACTTCATACACGCCACTCAGCAGGAACACACCTCGACTCTGCCTGGGTTTGTGTGTGGGTTTGTTGACATGTAATAAGCAACACCGCGTCACAATGCTAACTGGCTAACATGACACAGTGGCTAGGCCAACTCGTATACTTACATTGGTTCCAAGGTTTTGGAGAGCCACGTCTTCAAGGCCTCGAGGTTTTCAATTATCATTTTTCAGAAGAAAAATAAAACAAAGAAGAAGAAGAAGAAGAAGAAGAAGAAACCCAAACAGTGCTGAAGTGCTGAAGGTGAAAAAGTGCTAAGCTAACAACACACCAGGCCGAGGGATGCTAAAGCTAACGGTATCGCTACACGCAGTTTACACGGATTTCTCCAAACATCTTTTTTTATGTTTATAAACAGCAGGGTTGATTTTTAGAGCAGGATATTTCAGAATTACATCGGTGTCTTATCGGAAATGAGGTCTGACCGTTTTGTGAAGAAACATCTAGAAATGAATCCCAATACTTTTCTCGATTTTTCCTCTTTCTCCAGTTTCTACAAATGGCGACTGTTTACTCACGTTGTGAAATATCGCGAGAACAGCACTCCGCTCACGCTAGTCTGAGAATCTCGCGAGAACAGCACTCCGCTCACGCTAGTCTGAGAATCTCGCGAGAACAGCACTCCGCTCACGCTAGTCTGAGAATCTCGCGAGAACAGCACTCCGCTCACGCTAGTCTGAGAATCTCGCGAGAATAGCACTCCGCTCACGCTAGTCTGAGAATCTCGCGAGTACAGCACTCCGCTCACGCTAGTCTGAGAATCTCGCGAGAATAGCACTCCGCTCACGCTAGTCTGAGAATCTCGCGAGAACACGACTCAGCGCGTGCTGTCTGTGGGCTTCATTGTAAAAGACTAACATGTATTATTGAATGAATGAATGAATGAATGATGCCTTTATTGTCATTATACACGTACAATGAAATTAGGAGCCACTCCCTTTTTTTTCTGTGCTCAACATGTACATATATGACATAAAAAGAAGTAATATCCATCCATCCATCTTCAACCGCTTACTCCTTTTCAGGGTCACGGGGGAACCTGGAGACTATCCCAGGAGGCATCGGGCACAAGGACACCCTGGACAGGGTGCCAGTCCATCGCAGGGCACAATCACATACACACTCACATTCATACACTACGGACACTTTAGACACGCCCATCAGCCTAACATGCATGTCTTTGGACTGGGGGAGGAAACCGGAGTACCCGGAGGAAACCCCCGCAGCACGTGGAGAACATGCTTATTATTATTATTATTACATTTTTTTTACCTATAGCGATACTAAATATAAACCCCTGGAGTATGTGACTCATTTTTCATTCATAAACAACAATTTTGCTAATTGTATTCTGTCCTTCCCCCACTTTAAAATGGAACTAAACTTACCTTTTAAATCTCTTCATTTTCCATCCAACCATCCATCCATCTTCAACCGCTTACTCCTTTTCAGGGTCACGGGGAACCTGGAGCCTATC
>JAFFST010052267.1:37496-63065 GCA_022414735.1 Noturus placidus
CTGTATGTGTGTGGGTCTCTCTCTCTCTCTCTCTCTCTCTCTGTGTGTCTCTGCTATAGTTGTGGGTTGTAAATATTTAAGGAGGCAGGAGGACGGATTGGGGGAGCTCTGAAAGACTGAGACACAAAAGGGCCTCTGTGTGTGTTGAGGAGGTCACATCTGCCCAATCTCTCCCTCCCCAATGCACAAACACACACACACACACACACACACACACACACACACACACACACACACACGCACACACAGAAGCAGCAGTGATTTTTGAACCCGGGCCTTCACCTCACAGCCTCGCATCTGTGCTACTCTCAGGCAGTTATAGAGCATGACCTTTCACTTTGTGTCCATTATCAGGCCTGTCACTCTGCTATTGCTCAGCCCCATACTGAAATCTGACATCATAGTGCCTTAAAGTAATAGGCAAATTGTAAATTTAGGGTTTTAGTAGTAAGAAAAAAATCTATATTTACAAGCTTACAGTTGTGTTTTGATGCAATGGAGTGGGAGAAATCCTGTCTGTAAAAAAATTATATGAATTTTATTTATTTATTTTTTTTTTTGTGGTTGATGGGCAATATTTGGTCTTATCTGCTCATTAAAGGAGCACCACAATTACAGATGAAATGGGGCAGGGGACTGATGCAGGAACATTTACAGGGGCCATAAACTGTGCTTACAGCTTCCCATTGTCACGCTGTGGTATATGAGGCGGAAGCAGGCGCAATATTAACATTTACTGAAACACAGATCAAAACAACAAAACAAAGACACTATGACTAGGCTACCGAAATTCAAGGGCAGGAAACAAACACTAAGGCATGAAACAAACCAAACACCGTGACACAGAGACATGAGTCTAAACAACGAAAGACAACCGCTAAGTGCAAAACCAGGACTATATATACCCACAACAGTGGTCATTAACGCAACAAGAAGCAGGTGCTTCATCAAGAGGCAATGGCTGCTGGGACATGGAGTCCACTGGTACACTGGGGTGGAAACACACATAGTCCAGGTGCTTGAAATAGTCACTGCCAGAGTTCAGCCACCAGATGGCGCCAGAACTGGCCAAGGTGCAGTGCCGCACCTGGCCAGCAGGGGGAATCGTAACACCCATGATATGCATTTAGACAGAGGCAATTGTTGAGGGTGTTTGAAGGTGAAACAGCAGATTTAAAGACACAAACTCTTGTCGTAAGACAACAGGCAGATGTAACATTGGTGCACCTTCCACCTGTTGTCCTTGAAGAAAACCTTGGACCATGCTTTAGTAATTAACCTCTCTATTGACTGGGTAAACAGTGATTAAATATATTCACATCTAATGATCCTAAGAGCAGAGAGGGATTCTGTAAAAATCATTAGTGATGTACAGTGGAGTGTTCCGTTACTGTCGGCATGAAGACTCAATACTGTCTGTGGCCATTGGTCTGGACTTCCTGACTGTGAAAATGAGCTCAAGGTCATCCACTCAGTGTAGACTTACAATACTTGATTTGAAACATTCCCAGGACTCTTAAGACTGCAGTACAAAAACAAAAGTCAAAAGTTAACTTTGTATAGATTAGCAATGAATAAGAGTTGCCTTAACATGTTTGAGTAACTCAGAAGCCTATCCTGAGTTACAAATTGCATGACATACTGCAATGAGTAAGTCTAAGGCCTATTCAAAGGTATTATATGAAGTTGTCTCTAAAAAATAATAAGTAAATATAGTATATAGAGCAGTAAATAATAAAAAAAACTAGATCAAAGCAATATTTAGAGCTACCACCCTTATACACTCCATCCATTTATTATTATTATTATTATTATTATTATTATTATTATTATTATTATTATTATTATTATTATTATTATTATTATTTTTATGCCATACAGTTTTATAAGGAAATCAACCGGTAGCTTGCTCTAAACATCTGGGAGAGGTTGCTGCATTTGTTTTGAAGATTGTTATTCCCTTGGCAGTCAAAATAATGTTTTTTTTTTGTTTTTTTTTTTTTTTATCTGAACAGTGGTCTATTAATCAGTCCCCCCAGCAATTTGCAATTTTAGCATAAATTAACACAAAATCAAGGAAACTCAGATATTCAGAGAAGCTTGCATTTTTTTTTTAATTAACGCAGATTTTCCAGTTTTCGGCACCGTGCTTCATGCGACATCATCAAAACAAGCCATGTTACTGAAGTAACACAATACCCATCACCCTAAAACATTATTTGATTTACATATATCGAACATGAGTACAGCTGAAAGGTCTCATTTATCAACAAACATCATTGTGCAATTTCAATTTAACCAATTCAAGTAGAGTAAAAAAAAAAATAAATAACTCAATGAAATTTGAAAAACAATAATTTCCTTTTAGCTGTTTCTTTTAACACTCCTGCATTGGCTCATTCTTCACCAGAGCTTAATTATAAAGATGGCATTTGGGAAATTTACCATTTGACCTTGTTTACAACTAAAGATAATACTGCCCAAATTGTCAACCGTTGCCCTGAATGCCAAAAACTGGCTCACTGGAGAGAGAATAGCCTTTCAAGAGGTGACAAAGAATGGGTTGAAGCAGGTCACAGAGTATGATACTTTCTATTCAAGCCTTAATTGCAGCTAGAGACACAGAGAGGCCCCTGTGAGCTCCATGGAAGGGTCTTAATGTGCAAGAGAGGTGATTTATGACAGGTAAAATGAGCTTGCTGAGAGAGACACTAAAATCAGACTACAAATAGTTCTTATATTGAGACCGAATCTTTGCTTAGTGGTTAGCAGGAATGGTATTGCGATGTTGTGCCTTATCTGGGACTAAGACACATTTGGGAGGAAAAAACTAATGAACAATCAATATTTATCACTACACAGCCTACATTAGCTGAACTTTCATCAGTAAAGGATGTGTAACACCTCCAGTCAGCCAGTGAAGCTGTGGACAGCTGCATGAATTTCATCTTCCCTAAGGCCTATGTATTTGAGCCAGTCAGTGTGCATGCTGTACATGCTCTGCAACAATGATCTCTTTTCTTTTCAGTATATTATCAGTACAATGATAACAGCTTTTGAAGTCATTGCATGTGTTCACACACACACACACACAAAAGGAAGTACAGTATGTTCATGTGTTCATGTAGCTATGTTCTACCATGAAAACAAATAGTAGAATGACAGCATGTACACACTCCCAAGCTAACAAAGAATGTTATTTGAATGTTCAGTGAATGATAAAGGTGTTCTCCATGCATATTTTCTTGTCGATTTTGTCTTTCCATTAACAATAAGACAGCCCTTTTGACCATAAAACATCAACTCAGTTGTCCAAAGTGGATTCTGATGAATGATTGTTATGATTTCTGCACTTCCAAGATTGTGAAAGCATGTCTTATGTTGTACTTCATGTTACAGACTGCCAGAGCATTTTGATTTGTACCTAATTAAAGAAGGAGACAGATGCTGATAAGCCCACCAAGGTGCTGAATGCCAACCACAACAGCATTCTGAAGATGTAGTTCAGCAGCAGTGAATGTGCTCAGGCTGATACAAAGTGATATATCTCAGTTAAACTCAGGTTGGCTTTTCCATTCAACACAGCTGATCAAATGCTTAATATTATATTTTTAAATTTTTTTTATACATTTTTATAAATTTTTATAAATATTTTTAAACACCATTTTATACTATATTTGCCCAAACGGAAAGTATTCACAGCGCTTCACTTTTCCCACATTTTCTTATGTTACAGCCTTATTCCAAAATGGATTAAATTAATTATTTTCCTCAAAATTCGACAAGCAATACCCCATAATGACAACATGAAATAGGTTTGTTTGAAATCTTTGCAAATTTATAAAAAAAAATATATATAATAATTTTAAAAAAAGTACATTTGCATAAGTATTCACAGTCTTTGCCATGGCACTTAAAATTAAGCTCAGGTGCATCCTGTTTCCACTGATCAATACTTTGCTCAATACTTTGTTGAAGCACCTTTGCCACCAATTCCAGCCTCAAGTCTTTTTGAGTATGATGCTACAAACTTGGCGCACCTATTTTTGGGTAGTTTCTCCCATTCTTCTTTGCAGGTCCGCTCAAGCTCAATCAGGTTGGATGGGGAGTGTCGGTGCACAGCCATTTTGAGATCTCTCTAGAGATGTTCAATCGGGTTCAAGTCTAGGCTCTGGCTGGGCCACTCAAGGACAATCACAGAGTTGACCTGTAGCCACTCCTTTGTTTTCTTGGCTGTGTGCTTAGGGTCGTTGTCCTGTTGAAAGATAAACTTTCACCCCAGTCTAAGGTCCACATGGCTCTGGAGCAGGTTTTCATCAAGGATGTCTCTGTACATTGCTGCATTCATCTTTCCCTTGATCCTGACTAGTCTCCCAGTTCCTGCCCCTGAAAAACATCCCCACAGCATGATGCCTCCACCACCATGCTTCATTGCAGGGATGGTTATTACCAGGTGATGAGTGGTGCCTGGTTTCCTCCAGACATGACACTTGCCATTCAGGCCAAAGAGTTCAATCTTAGTTCAATCTTTGGTCTGAGAGTCCTTCGGGTGCCTTTTGGCAAACTCCAGGCAGGCTGTCATGTGCCATTTACTGAGGAGTGGCTTCCGTCTGGCCACTCTACCATACAGGCCTGATTGGCGGAGTGCTGCAGAGATGGTTGTTCTTCTGGAAGGTTCTCCTCTCTCCACAGAGACATGCTGGAGCTCTGTCAGAGTGACAATCGGGTTTTTGGTCACCTCCCTGACTAAGGCCCTTCTCCCCTGATCACTCAATTTGGCCGGGCAGCCAGCTCTAGGAAGAGTCATGCTGGTTCCAAACTTCTTCCATTTAAGGATGATGGAGGCCACTGTGCTCATTGTGACCTTCAATGAGGCAGAAATGTTTCTGTACCCTTCCCCAGATCAGTGCCTTGATAAAATCCTGTCTCGGAGGTCTACTGACAATTCCTTGTACTTGGTTTGTGCTCTGACATGCATTGTTAACTGTGGGACCTTATATAGACAGGTGTGTGCCTTTCCAAATCATGTCCAATCAACTGAATTTACCACAGGTGGACTACAATCAAGTTGTAGTAACATCTCAAAGATGATCAGCGGAAACAGGATGCACCGGAGCTCAATTATGAGTGGCATGGCAAAGGCTGTGAATACTTATGTAAATTTGCTTTTATTTATTTATTTATTTTTGAATAAATTTGCAAAGATTTTAAACTTCTTTCATGTTGTCATTATGGGGAATTGTTTGTAGAATTTATAGGAGAATTATTAATTTAATCAATTTTGGAATAAGGCTGTAACATAACAAAATGTAGAAAAAGTGAAGCGTTCTGAATACTTTACGAATGCACTGTAGAAGCACCAAAGTTGAGATCAATGACTCCAGTAGAAACAACAGTGGCTAGAATATAAGACAGACACTGAATAAAAGGCACACATTGGTTTGCTAGGGTAAATGTAAGTTGTATCAGGCAATCAGGAAGAAGAGCCCTCATGAGGACTCCATTAATCTGGCAGTCCACAATGCAATGAAGTACAACAGATGTACAACAGATTACATATGTAACCATGGTTTTAGGACTAAGTGGAGGACCAGCTGATGAGAATGACTATGAGTGTGATATAGTAATGACCTTTTATAGGCTACCCTCATGGTGTCACATTCATGAAATCATGACATTGCTACTGTTACTCAGCAAGGAAGCAAGCACAGAGCCATATGCATTTGTTCCAAAGGAAACTACACTAGCAATCGTAGAACCATTTATACTTACAGTAAGTAAACATTCTTTCTTTGTTGCAGTGAATGTTGTCTGGTTACTTTCATTCCATTTCTGCAGCTATTCACACTCCACACAACTGCAGCATCAACGTAAACAAAATGGCAGAAATTATGTAAAGATCATGAGTCAGACAGCCAGGGTGCATGCCCAGCATGTGTTTTCTAGCATATTCACATTTTATTGTGGACTGGAAACATTTTGAACACAAACTGAAAACACAATTGTTGCCAAAACTTTAAAATAGCCTTTTCAAATTTCACATTTAAGGTAATTTTGACCTGAATGTAACAATGTTAAGGTCATTTTGACCTGAATGGTAAAATAAATTAAATATGATTTTTTTTTTTTTTTTTGCACCTGTCCTCACTTACCTGTTATAGGCACATGTTCTGTTTGTCTGTTTCCATTAAAAAAAAAGTTTGTATTTTTAATAATTGATGAGGCTATGGCATAATGGGCATAAAGCTATGGGAAAGGTAAGATACACAGAAAGAGATATAGTGAAGAGTTTAAAGCAAAGAGAGGAACTGCTTAAGTATCAACAAGAGCTTGATATAATTTAAAGATACGTTTTTTTTTTTGTTTTTTTTTTAATGAATTCCAAAGCTTTGGTGCCACCAGACTAAAAGACCAGCCAGTCTTTATCTAAATCTATAGCCTAAGGGTATACTGAAAGTGTATATGAGCAGAATAGTTCAGCTAGGTTACCTGGATCAAGCTATTTAAGGCTTTGTAGGTGAGGAGCTTTGACCATGTATTACTGTACTGAAAATAGTAAGAAATGGTTACTGATTGTGGATTAAAAATTGTAGATGAGGTATGAGATATAGCATCATTGAAATATAGCACTGTGATTACTATACACTTACTCTACTCTCACTCCTTTGAATGCATCCAACTCAGAGGTTAGCTTATCATATTGATCTTAAAGAACTAATTCATATCTCAGACTAAAAATGATGTTTCAGGATCGATTTTAAAGCCCTGCATGAAGTGGTTTAGATAAGAAACATGGAGAGGGTGATGCTTGATGTCAGTTAGGCACTCCAGCCTGTCTCTACAATGAATATATTGGTTGAGCAAAAGCTGAAATAATAACAGTCCTCAACACAGGGATCTGCTGAACATCCAACATAACCCATTATTTTGGCTTTCTCTACAACAGAGGACAGTATGGCTACCTTGTGCCACAGATTAAGGATAAAAAAATCAATCACTCTTGTTTTTAAGTAATGCACCTTTCCTCTATTCCAAAGGGGGATAATTGCATTTCATCTTGGCTTTTTGTGTGGCTTGAATGTGTTGTCGTGGTGGGGGCTGGCTTGGAGCGCAGCCCTGCCTGTGCCGTTTGTAATTTAAGGCCTGCGCTTATCTGTGCCATCACCCTTGATTGTAATTCAAGGAGCAGCAGTGTTGGAGGGCCCTCTTTTTTATGTATGCCCCATTATTAGGACAGAGGGGAGATAGCTTTTAGTGGCAAATAGGGTCTGGCTGGATGGGGCTTGTCCAAGTGTTTTACAAATGAATGTGGAGAAAGGGAGTGAGGGAGGGAGTGAAGGAGGCAGGCTTCCGCCTGGCAAGGAGAGGCTGTGATTCACACATTAGGGACCCCCCACCCCCAACTTCACCCAACTCTAGGCTATGATGGACACAGAGGGAGAGCCCTGGCTGCTTCTCCCTGCTGGTAATTACTGCTATTAAAGCTAATCTTGCTACTATTCAGGCCTGCTTTTGTTTTGGGATTTAGCTTCTCAATGCTTGGAGAGTTTCTCCTTTCAGTCCGATGCACAAAAGAGACATTTCTTCGAGTTGGTAATTATCTGCTATATCCTATCCACCAGGAGCCTTCATCAAGTAGAGACAGTGGTGGCTATGTTCTCCCTTTTCATACCACATGTTGTATATAATCAGATTATATTATATTATATTATGTTATATTATATGCTTTGCTTATTAACATGGTGGCATTGCAGTGTTGGATTTACAGCCAGTAATTGGGTGCCTATTTTTATGTTGTGTAATCTGCTATTAATCATATTGATGTTTGAGTAACAAAAATTCACATTCTCCTCCATTTCCGTTGACAAATCTATGTTTGAAGGAATTTACATATCAAATAACAGTGTCAGGACTGATTACACTCCATAGCCAATCATATTACCTGATAAAAATTAACAAGAGCTCATGCCACATTGCCCTAATGACTGCAGTGTCATAATTTATTAGGTATCTCTAGTCTTTTGTTTTTAGGTCCATGAGTAAAGTGTTATGTTTCCTTTGGAAACATATCACATGTATTTGTTCTGCTTATTATTGGAGTCAAATGTCATACCAAGTCTATTATACAATTTTAATCAACATACTATGATAACATTGTTTTGCTGATTCATTATTACTGGAAGTATGTAGAGCCATGTAAACTGTCCTGATAGTGAAGATGACAACATGCAGGTCGAGGATTAACATAATCAGAGCGGAACCTGATGTTGAAACATGCTTTTGTTTTTGTGACAGATTTTCTTGGATCACAGCGAGTCCCCCTCTTGTGTCACTGGTCCACTGAATGGCCCTTTCAGACTCCAGCCTCCATCCAGATGGGTCCTCACTTCCTAGTTTCAGACCTGCTGTGCTGGGACATCTGATTGGCCAGTCTTACTGCCTCACATATGATTGACATATACCTTTACCAAACAACTTGTTTTGCAGCTCTTACTGTTTATTCTTGATGTATGGCCTCATGGCTAATGGTTCTCATTTAAAGATTCTGATCCACAGATCATTAGTGTCTGATGTATGAATAGGAAAACATTCATACTGCATGAAAGCCTCCAGTAAGACCAACCAAGTGGCTATAGAAACATCGTGGCGCAGGTGCTTCCAATTAATAGCTTAAATCTCATTTTGACACAAATTTCATTTCCATGCCACTGTGGTAGGCAGAGTTTTGAGACTGCCCAGAATGGAATGCCTAGATTAATCGTGCTCAAGCACTGGACCGAAGGAATGCCACCTGTGTTTGAGAGCTGATGATCATGGGCTGAGTGGCCAGAAACCTTTGAAGTGTGTACGATGGCATTTTCCAGGTCCAGACAGCAAGCACAGCAGCAGGTACGTGAGTCAGCATGGTGCCGTGTAGAAGCAGGTGAATCAAAACACAGCAGGTGTTTTGGAGCAGTAGAGGGTTTGGCAGAAAATAACTGGGACAGCTGAGTGAGCAAGGTGCTATGGAGAGGGTTTACAGATTCGACAGCTGTGTGTTGGACCGAGTGAACAGAGTGGACAAGTTCATGAGAGACATACAACATCTTTGATGCTTCACCCAAAGCCTTCGGTTTCATATTCCTCAAATTGTACAGTGGGGGATAAAAGTATTTGATCCTCTGCTGATTTTGTACGTTTGCCCACTGACAAAGAAATGATCACTCTATAATTTTATTGAAGGTTTATTTGAACAGGGGATCAAATACTTTTTTCCCCAATATCCTTATAACTATTACAAAGCATCTGGAGCTTTAATCCCATTGTCACATCCACCACAATTCCACAGCCTACTCTAGTCTGGACATTGCAATGGTCACTCTCACCCATATACTGAGCATCTGTTTTCTGTTTTTATCACATTACATTACATTGGGTGTTTATATGGTTCTATAATCTTACGATTGTAGTCCGGTCCACGACAACAACCTTATCGTCAAGTTTGCTGACGACACCACAGTGGTCGGACTCATTTCAAAGGGAGACGACTCAGCCTACAGAGAGGAGGTCCTGAACTTAGCAGCCTGGTGTTCAGAGAACAATCTGGCCCTAAACACCAAGAAAACCAAGGAGATCATTGTGGACTTCAGGAAACACAACACTGAGCTAGCTCCCCTTTACATCAATGGTGAGTGTGTGGAGAGGGTTCACACCTTCCGGTTTCTTGGTGTTATCATCTCCGCTGACATCTCCTGGACAGACAACATCACTAGGATTATTAAGAAGGCTCAAACACGGCTACACTTCCTGAGGGTCCTCAGGAAGGACAATTTGGATTCAAATCTGCTGCTGACTTTCTATCGCTCATCTGTTGAAAGCCTGCTGACCTACTGCATTAAGGTATGGTTTGGAAGCTGCACCGTAGCAGACAGGGAGAGGCTTCAGAGAGTAATAAGAGCAACACAAAAGATCATTGCCTGCCCTCTCCCCTCCCTCATGGATATTTACACCTCCCGTTGCCTCAGCAGAGAAAAAACCATCATTAAGGACCACTCCCACCCTGGCTCTGAACTGTTCAATCTGCTGCCCCCAGGGAGACGTTACAGATGCATCAGATCAAGGACAAACAGATTCAAGAACAGTTTTTTCCCAAAAGTCATAACCACTCTGAACACACACATGCACTAATTCTCTACAGGTACATAGTGTCTCCGTGGTCTCAAACTGTGCAATTTTCAGAGTCCCTGCATGGGCATTATTTATTTATTTATGTTTAATATATTCTACACCATTTTGCGCTGCTATATAGATATTTTTATTCTATTCTACCCTTTTCTTACTATTATTCCTTCTTATATTATTTCTTTTTATGTCTTATATGTACATGTTGAGCACAGAAAAAAAAAGGAGTGGCTCCTAATTTCCTTTTACGTGTATAGTGACAATAAAGGCATTCATTCATTCATTCATTCATTCATTCATAATTTTACTTATTTGCAATGATTTGACATTATTCCCTGCAATGCTAAGTGCATATAAGTGTACTTCCAGTTCTGAGCTTGATTGCTGATCGATTCACCTAAGCCTGCTTACTGATTGCCTGCCAATTTGCAATTGATAATAAAAAACTTGCAATTACATCCAACTGCTCCAACTTCAATGCAGCCATTTTCCAATTTTTGTGAAAGTGCTTTGACAAAGTGACTTTTGACAAGCACTTATATGTAATTAAATAGAGTAAGCATTTCACAACTACTGAGGATCACAAATTTATTCATTTATTCATTCAACTCCCTTGTATAAACACAGCCATTCCCGCTAATGGTGAGTTGTATTTGATGAGCTGTATTTGATCCCAGACTCTCACACTGTGTGTTCAGAGTTATGGTAGCATGCTGCGGTGATGGCCAGAGTGAGCTTTTTTTGTCCATCTGGCACAAAGAGGCAGAGCGAGGAGTTTTAGAGCTCGTTAGCGCCTGAATCCCACAGAGCTCCCACTGCCTTGCTCAAAGAGAGAGAGATAGAAAGAGAGAGTTGTGAGGGACACCTCTGCCCACTCATACACATAAACAAAATTTCTAGCATGGGCTGGCAGAATATGTGAACAGTATTATATAGCATATTGATGGAGACGCAGCTAGGGAGAACCTGTATGTGTTCTTGTGCATTACATAAAATGGTAACTTGACTGATAGGTTTCTATACTAAACCCAATCCCAAATGAACTTTTAATTCTAAAGGATGAATTGTGGCATAGCCATGTCCATGTGTCTCCAAAGCTGTCATCTTCCAGCTGTGGCCTCAACAACATGCAGGCCATGTTTAACCAGATCAGCTTTAGCATGTTGGGTTAGATATGAAAAACTTATTGAAGCTGACATCAAGCCTAGGTTTGGTTTTGACTTTGTAGGCCTGAGTTGAATTAATCATAATCCACATGTACAAGTCATGAAGGCTTGTTGTAGATCTTGTCCATTTGCACTGACAAGTTGTCCTCCAAGAAGTTTCACATGATCTGATCTTATTTCGGCTCTAACAGCGGAAGGCCATACATGACATGAGGAAAATTGAAGCAATGTTTCTGGTATAAATATGCTGATGCTTTGAAAACCAGCATATCTGTCAAAGACTAAAACATTTTTCAAAGTGAATTTGCATTCAGAGGAGACCATATATTCAGTGTGATCAAAGAAAAATCATGGTTCAGATACTTCACTACAGAGTAATGAGAGACATAACTCAAAATTTATTATTGAGTGATTGACCACAAATCTCTCTCTTCCTCTCATCCTTTGCATTTGGTTCTTATTTACCTCACCTCCAGGCCAACAAAAAGACTAAAAAAAGAAAATTAACCCAGACACTTTGTAGTCAGAAAATAAAGCAACTAAGAAAGCAACCAGTGAGAGTGACCAGATGAGGTGTTCACTCTAAATAAATAAATAAATAAATACAGGTAGTCAAGCAGCAGGTTAGATTGGGGCCAGTGTGGTACGGGGCTCAATCTTCAGATGGCAGCCTGTTGGTGCTGACAAAAGCCAATTGTCTGTCATCGCTGACTCTTACCTCCAGTCAGCGAGGCTGTCAGGACATCAAAGGCAATCTGGTAAAGTGCCAGAGGCAGGACAGCCAATGAGGAAAAGAGACAATGGAGGAGTACATGTTCAGATCTGCTCTGTATATGATGGCAAGAATGCTCTATAAAAGGCCTCAAAGGGGCCATGACAGCATTTTGTGCTGTTATTTATTGCAAAGGGATGGTTTATGACTTGGGTGTGTCTGTTTAAAGGAAGAATCAGATGGCTCACTATTGTTTGTGCGCCATATGCAGGAATTGGTTGGTGATGCACTGGCCCTTCTGTGTATCTCTTCTGCATCCAAAATATCATTTGATGTTAGAGTTCTAGTACTTTAAATTCACTTGCCATTCAGATGTATTTTTAGAGGAGAAAGCGAGGTCATTCATTTTTACAATTGCCCACCTCTGGGTATGATAAATGTATTCAATTTGTCTTGATTCATTCATAGAGTGGCACAATTATGCCATAGTCCGCATCTCAATTTCTTGTAGAGGAATCATATCGCTGGAACAAATAACCATTTGGTAGCACATATTTAGCAATTATTGATGAGTTACAAAGCCAAGTTTCGGATATGTGCAGAGCCAGATGGCCACTGATGGCATAATTTTTTCAGCCAAGTGTAATACAGTATATGAAATGTTTTCATTTACTCAATTTTAATGACATGCTCACATGCATAGAAAGAGAAACTTATAGCTGTTTAAACATACACGTGTGCACATGGCCTTTAACCAGTTTGCTGTCTGAATACCTAATAAAAAAAATATTAATATATAATATGTAGGAATTGTTACTGTTTATTATGTATTAATAAATATTCCCAAACATTGCAGGTCTTGGTGGGGTTTTTTCATCAACTACTACAGTATTCAAAACAAGCAATGCCTTTTTGCATTTATATAGTATATATGTATGAAGTATTATAAAATTAAGGATTGTTATAAACTTAGTTAAATGCAGCCACTCATTCATCTACACTAATTGTTTTATTCTTGTCAGGGTTGCAATGAGTCCTATTCCAGGAACACTGGACATAAGGCAGGAATACACACTGCATGGGATGCTAGTCAATCACATACAATTCAGTTAGATATAAGCACAGCAAAATTATTTGCAGAGATAATTACCCTCATATAGCATTTAAAATGTAACCTATCCAGCACTTACATGAATGTAGTAGTGTACATTTAAGAGAAAGGAGACACATGGCTAGACCACCACCAGTGGACTAAACATCATTAGTCTTAGTTCTCGTTAATAAATTCTGCAGTGACGTCTGCAGATTTTTCAAAGTCTGTTTGGAATTGAGCAGAGTGAAATATGATTCTGCCTTGCTCAAGCAGTAAGACAGCTTTCAAATGACAGCTCTGCCCTGCGTCGGTCAGCTTGTTTAGCTGTGTTAATCTCCAACACTCAAATGGAAGACTCTTAGATGTAATATCACATTGCCTCCTCTAATTGTCTGGATCTGTGAAAAGAAAAGTTTTTTTTTTTTTTTTTTAGACTTGGAATTAGCAGGGGTTAAATGCAGCACCTCCAGGATCTAAAGACAACATCTAGTCCTGAATGAGGTCTAAAATAATTATTACACGTCACAATACTTCTTTGCTGACCAGATTATTCCAATCTAAACCTTAATATAGGAACCATGACACTGCGAGGCCACACCTGACCTTATCCCCAAGATCTCTGTATGTACTCAGCCCAATGCACCGGTGTATTTCTATTTCACCAGGAAATGGATGGAACTTGTTTGTTTGGGTTGCAGTCACACAAAAGCAGGTCCTCACTGCCCTTCACATGGACTTTGTATCAGATTTCATGCTGTAGACCAGAATGGTATTACAAGTTCAGAGTTCAGCTTGCAGGTTGAGCTGGTTTGCAGCTGACAATGCACCAATTCTTAGTTAACTCTTTGTATGGGAAATCAATGTTAGCATCAGGGACAGCAGGAATCCATTATTCTCATGGCTTTCCTATTCAGAAAATGCATTCACTGTTTCTGGGGCGCAACAAAATCTGAAGACACCATACTCTGTATGCATGGTTGTATGTTAGGGATGTAAGTGAAAATGAATATGAAGACATTTGGAATATACAGATTGTGTGTTCTAAGCAGACACAAATGCAGCAGGTGCACATCTGGTTGAGTTTAGAGGTGTGTCAGACTAGGATACAGAAAAAAAGTGGACAAGTATAAGGTTTTTACTTTCATGCAAGCATGAGCAAGCTGTCAGATATGAAGCTTGCTGCACAAAGAATCACAAAAACACCACACTCAGTAACATGAATGAACATTTAGTGTTAATGTTTTCATTAATTTCACATACAAACAAAATACTAACAGTTATGCAGAATAAAACAAACAAAGTTCTCTTAAAAAAACCTGGGGTTTAGGAAATTTCAGAACCAGAATTGACAGACTATGTTTCAGTGTAGTCATTTATGACTGAGGTCTTGCTTCCCACATATCACCACATGCAGCCTCTGTCACGGTCCCGTGACGGCGGAGAGATCGAGCTGGATACAAGTGCAGTATGAACAGTGTTTATTTTGAGAGGAAGGCAGTCTTCCAGAACACGTAATCCTTAAACAGGCGAAGGACAGGCGATGAGCAAACATTAAATAGGGTTAAGCCGAAATCAAGGTCGAGGTCACAAGCAGACCGGGTTGGTACACTATGCATTTAACATGGACGAGGGATCTAGACGGGTTAGCGGAGAAAACCCGTCTAGAACATAATAATGAGTACAAAAACAAAACGATATACCAAAAACAGGAAACAGGACATGAACAGGTAGCGAGACTGAGAAAGATATCTAAACAGATCCGTAGACAAGGGTTTAACAAAGCCTCAGTCACAAACATACATAAACAATGTTCCGCGCCGAAGGCTACTCGGTGCGCGGTATATGTACCTGCCTAATCAGCGCTGATAGCGTGCAGCTGAGAGTGATATCAGACACGTGACAGGGTAACGCATGACAGAGGAGGAGACAAGACAAAAACATAAACAAAGTCCACGTGTCAATGTCAATGAAGTTTGCTTCGGAAACGAACAGATGCAGTGCGCATGCGCACTGCTTCCAGGGGAATCGTGACAGCCTCGAGATGAGATGACTTTGCTTGCACCCTGACTTCAAACGCAAAATCTTCATCTGTGATCGACCCTGCCAGAGTTAACCTTGCCATAGCTTACCTACATTATTCGACGTTCCCTCTGCCCTCCACCTCTCTCAGCCTTAAAGCACCGATTGTCTCCATGGACGCATCTTTGAATAGACGGCAGATTGGGATTCAAGTAGATTGGGTCAGTAGATTGGGATTTAAGTTATTCAGGGTGAGAGGCTTGAAACAAAAGTGGCATTCTTCATTCGCAGCTCATTCCCCACTGTGCCTCCTGAATGAACCTGCTGCAAATAGCCAGGATCCTTCCAATTGCTGTCCAATTAACTCTGCCACCAAGCCATGCTAGCAAATCACCCAGCCAGATTAAAAGATCAGCCCAAATTAATGTAGACATCACAGAGGAGGCCTGCACTGCTTCCTCTTTGGAAAGTCTTTCTGATTTGAAATGTAAGGAACAGATAGCAAACCAGGCAAAGACGTGATATTCTTAAACCATGACAGGAGGATTGGCTTGAAACAAGAATAACAGTGAGAAGAACTTAAAATATTGATTCAAAAGGGGCTTCAATGTTAGTGCGCTGTGTGACTATATTTTTTCATCTCAGTGCAGCTTATTTATTAACTAGTGACTCTGTGTAGGTTTTTGTATGTGCATTCGCATTCATGTGTGCCTATGTGATGAGGTCACATATGATTGACAAGCAGAACAGATGGTGAATGAAGCCCATGCTGCAGATTCCAACATGGGGAATTCCTGCTTTTGTTTTTCCCTTATCTCCTGTAAGGTGAGTGGATGAAAGTTTCTCTTGCTATGCCGGTCTTCTGTTGTTCATGCACATCCTATCCAAAAACATGTTGTTAATTATTTTGTCTGGATGAAATTCTTCAAATACTAATACATCCTGATTTTCAAGAATCTTTCCATTGTCTACATAAACATTATATATACATAAACCTGAATAGGACAACTGGAAAATTAATAATTGGATCTTTTATCATGACTGTCTCATAAGCAGTAACATCTGGAATATGGTTCAAGCATTTACAGAGAAACCCAGTTTTGGAATAAAAAGCATGAGGCCACTGCTCTCTCTCTCTCTCCCGACAGTGGACATATATATATATATATATATATATATATATATATATATATATATATATATATGTATATGTATATACTGTGCTTATATTCCTGTAAAGCTGCTTTGAGACAATGTCTGTTGTAAAAAGCGCTATACAAATAAAACTGAATTGAATTGAATTGAAATTGAATTTCTCTTTCACTGGTGAAGCAGCACATCATTAGCAACTCTTTGTGCACTTCACCTCTATCCTTCTCATTTGTCTCAGACTGTCTTGACACAGTTCTGACACCCAAGACATATTTGTGTTTGGGGATTGTTAATGCCCTACCTTCATTTTCCCTTTATTTATTTCTCTGCTGTTTCAGCACTAGCTGTCAATAAGATGAGTCTCTGGTCAATGTTTTAATAGGGTTTTTCTCTCTGTGTCTCCTTTTGCTCTCTCTCTCTCTCTCTCTCTCTCTCTCTCTCTCTCTCTCTCTCCCTCTATTGATGGGATATTGATGATTCCCCCATCCACAAAGCTTTACTCAATAGTTTGATGAGTATGAAAATTTAGGCAAATGATAGTCTATGGCCTGTGCATTCATCTGAGTTCAACCCTATCGAACACATGTGGGATACAGAATTATATTATAACTTAAAATCCACACTAGCTCAGTTAAAGGCTTTTTTATATTGCTGTGCTGCACTTATTCACAACTATATTCCATATTCATGAAGTGGAAGGAAGTTAAGGGCGGCTGTGGCTCAGTCCGTAGAGCAGGTTGTCCACTAATCCACTAATCCAAGGGTTGGTGGTTCGAATCCCGGGCCGGGTGATCCCATGCCAAAGTGTCCTTGGGCAAGACACTGAACCCTAAGTTGCCCCCGATGGCAAGCTAGCACCTTGCATACAGCTCTGCTACCATTGGTGTGTGAGTGTGCGCTCGTTTGTAAGTCGCTTTGGATAAAAGTGTCTGCTAAATATGTAAGTTCACACTTTCTGCAAGCTCTTATTTTGGGTGTGAAATCAATAATACTTATTAACTAGAGCACTTTATCACCAATTTATTCTCATCACCAACCATTTTATCCTGGTCATTGCCATGTTGGACCTGAAGTCTATCCTGGGAACACTGAGCATGAGGCTGGAATATACCCAGGATGGGACTCAATGCGAAGAACCTATGCACAGAAACTTCACATAGACTGTAACCCAATCTCAGGATTGAATGAGGGACCCTGGAGACAGCAATGCTACCCACCAAACCACAAAAAAATAAGCTTAATTATTTTAACCAGAGGCCAAAAAATTTATTTCCTACTGTTATGGAGGTGTCCGTATTCAGCATTGTATTTATTTGTGATGTCACATTCTGCAGTAGTGGTTAATGGCTCATATGAAAGTAGACAGTCAAGGCTTTAAGACGTTGAAGTTTTTCATACGTATTTATGTTTTTTTTTACCTAGCCTACTAGGAATTAAATATATTTTTCACAGAATTAAAAAAAATATATTAAAAAATAAAGTAATTTTCTTGTGCCATAGTTGTATGGTGCTTTACTATCAAAGCTATAAAGCTTTAGTTGTGCTGTCTGTTTTATCTTTGGAGTGTTATTGTGGAGAGGTGGGAATTATTTGCCCAGCAGGGGGCTCACCCCTTTCCCATTGCTCTACTCAACAGCATTTAAATACAAGGTCATGATACTCTACAAACAGAAACCTAACAGTGCCCTGACTAATATATTTAACAGACTTGTGCTGATAAAATAATTACTTTATTTTGACTGATTGAAAATGTCTGACAAGTTGATTTCCATTCTGCCGGTAGAATGGAATGACAGTCATGCAGCCTGACATACCCTATAAAGTTATGCTTTATAATGGCTATCAGTATTTGTATAACAAAGGCTTGTTTCCATATACAGTACAGTCCATATAGAGTTTTCTTTCAAGTAAAGCAGCTGACTTGTTCTGTTGGAAAACTATAGCCTGGCCAAGGTGCCAAGAATGTGCAAAGCTGTCATCACAGCTGCTTTGAAGAACATAAAATATGAGAGGTTTTATTTTTGCTTTAATCTGACTAATAAATGCATGGACTGGACAGGATAATAAAATGCCATAATTATTTTACAGAGTAGACTATTTACCTAATATTGGATGACTGGATTAAACACTGGAGCAATATTGGGACATATGTGCTACTATCTTAAAATAAATGGTGTCTCAGTATAATCCACACAATATTTTAGTATTGTATGATTGAATGGAATAATATGTATTGAATGGCAAATGAAACATTAGGAGTTGATCACGGTGCAGGGCCATGCTGCTGTGGTTTTCTATGGTTTATCTGGTTGTGAACATGATTACAGGAGGCTGTTATTAATTCAGTCTGCTTCACAGAGTCTTAAAGTGAACTATGCATGGTCTCAAAGTGATGTATGGTCTTAAAAAGCTCCCAAAAAAACGCCTCAAAAAAACATGAACTCCAGTGTCTTAACACGAACATCTCCTGTTTCGGGACAGCTGCAGCCCACACAAGCACATGCAAAGAGTTATGGGGCACGATGGAGTCGGACTTAGCCTTCAATATTTTGGCTAAATGTTAAACTTTCTGAATCAATCATCTCTTGTCTGGAGTCAAACAATAGTATATTGTATTGTAATTTGCTGTACTATTTTCAGTCCGCACAGGATTTCGCATAGTTTTTTGTAATTGTTGCAGCCAAAAATGTTTGATTTTGCTGTGGCTTCAAAATTAGTGATGCAACTTGCAGAGTTTTTTTTTTTTTTTTTTTTTTTTTTGCAATTTTTAGAGAACTTATTGATTTGGCAAAATTGAAATCGCATAAAATTGTTTTGCACAGTCTTTAGCAGTCATGTTTGTTGGTATATAGGACCTTTTGGCTGTACTCATGCTCGACGTGCGTAAATCAAAGAGGGATTTGGCTCACTGCGTGTTGTGATGATGTCACATGATGCATCTTGGCTCAAATCTCAGATAAATCTGAGGTAATTCTGAAACACTGCAAGTTCCTCTGAATGTTGCGGAGTTTGTTTGATTTTGCGTTAATTTCTGCAATCACAAAATTGCAAAAATCCTGAATGGACTGTATTTTTAATACTCGACTTATAACAGCTTTGGCTGCAGCTGTGGCGTTGTATAGTGTACTGTGTATTTAATGCAGCATGTCTGTAATTAGAGCATGCAATTCAAGCGTCTGTGTTCCTCCTGCCTATTTTGCTTAGAAGGCCATTCAGAGTGTTCATGCTAAGAGATGTTTTCCTTGGCCTGCTACCGAGAAAGCACATTGGTCGGCAACTCCTTGGTTTGGAGCGGAGAGGGGAGGTAGAAAAAACCAAGTTGACTCTGACAAATGTGAGCGATTGGACATGTTTTATAAATCATCACCCACATCCTTCTAGACTGCAGGGAAAATTAGATGAGGGGGTAAGGGAGGAACCTGTGTGTGTGTGTGTGTGTGTGTGTGTGTGTGTGTGTGTGTGTGTGTGTGTGTGTGTAAAATAGTAAGAGATTGGGTAGATGAAGTGTGATTGTGTGGCTGGAAAAAGAGCCCAACTTCCAACTTGCAGAGAAACCGTATGAGTCGAGAAGGACAGCAGGATAGAGAGTTGACGACAGAGGTGCTGCTTATGACATAAAACGAGTTTGATAAGGATGATGTAGGAGAAGGGGAGTTCGGTCTGGAAATGGGAGTGTGTGCACAAGAAAAGAAGAGGGAGAATGTATAGAAAGTGCATAGAGATGGGGTGGGTATGTGTGTGCCTGGTTGTGTGTGTGTGTGTGTGTGTGTGTGTGTGTGTGAAGACCGCTATTCATTGCAGGCAGCTGGAAGTACTCAGAGCTGCTGCACAGAGCAAGAACAGTACCAGCCCAGACTCCACTCTTCCCTCACTGACTGCTGCCTTAGTCAAAGCTCCTATAGAGAGAGAGGCCTGCATCTCACCAGTGGCATAGCCTCTAAACTAGAACAACACAAAAGGCCAGCAGGAGCACACAGCAGCCCCTCTCAGGAAATCGGCCTTGTTTTGACTGTACGCTGCCGTGCTAAGAATAAAACCAGGGCAGGCCACTGTTAGTTCAGACATACAATATTCTCCCTGATGTGCTATGCTTTTAGTCAACCATATATTGGGCTTCTGAGATGAAAGAGGATTTACATGTCAATTACCAGACAACACACACTCTATATTTCCAAGTCCTATTTAGGCCTGTTTCCTTTTTAGGTTGAGATGTTTTAGCTAAGCAAACTCCAAAATGTAAAGATACATATGCTTCTTGTTTATAAAATAGAGGAAAATACAGTATGTTGGAACTGGGAGGGACCAGAACTTTCTTTAAAAGCAACATGTAAAATGTTACTGTGCACAGCTGGGGTTGAAGGGGTATTTAAAGAAACTGGCAAAAAAATAGATCTTGCTGAAAACCCATATGTTTCAAACGTCAACCCAGGACAAGAGAAAACAGGTGCTGGAACGCAGCCTGGAAGCTTAGAGTTATTGAATACTTCTCCTTGTTGTAACTTAAAGACTTTTCTGTCTGGCCCAGTGCCTTTCAGTTTAACTGTATCTGTTGCTAGTCATGGATGCTTCTTCTTATGGTGGAAAAAAGTAATCAGTTGGTCTCATCCTCTCTTTCTCACCAGAGGAAAATCAGCAAATAAAGGTAACGTTTTCAACAGGGCATTTGAGTGGATTTGGCTTCCTTTTAAAAAAAAAAATAGGGCCCCTAGTTTTAGGGCAAGGAGAGGACACTCAGAAAGAGAGAGATAGAGAGAGAGAGAGAGAGAGAGAGAGAGAGAGAGATACTATCCCCATAAATCTGTTACCAATTATGACAGCTTTGCATTTCCTCCTGACATCTGACAGCATAGGTTGGGCACTGAGCACACTTTATCACCATCTTGACTTTACAATGAAACACATTTTTGGCAGTTGCTGGCTATTTGGGGATTTTGAACAAAGAGTTAATCAGAGTGAGATTAAATCAGAATATTTGTCTGATTTACCACCTGACTGTGTGATTCATAATTGATTTACACTTAAACATTTACTCTTAAAAAAAACACAAATTGTGGAAGCACTGTAAGAAAATCAACACATCAGGAGTATTCAAATAACCCTAGACAAGCTAACCTGTGGGGATCAGTGGATGCCCATAATATCTCCTTGAAACCAATGTACTTGTGTCCAAAATTGTGCTTTGACTTTGATAAGGGGGAAAAAAAGTACTGTTTCTCAAATGGAAATTTAGGATTTATACAAGCTAACATTGCCCTATACAACAGTATTAGCTATCTAACCGTCTGTGAACATTCATTCACTTATGTTCAGTAAGTGAACATTTATATTCACTCATGTTCAGTAAGTGCTTTATTCTGCTCAGTTTCATATCCGAGGTACAGGAGATGTATTGATACACCCTGGATAGGACCCTGGAGCAGTCCATCGCAGGGCATCATACACGCACACACTTTCACACCTAGGGTAATTTAGCATGTTCAATCCACATAACAGTATGTTTTGTGACAAGGAAGGAAATATGAGAAACCAGAGGAAACCCATGCAAAACTCCACACAGACAGTAACATGAGCTCAGGATTCAACCAGGAAAGTAATGAGCTGGCATTGCTAACCGATGCACCCTCTTGCTGCCCCATCTATAAATTTTGAGCAAATCAATTCTCATTCGTAGATGTTGCTCATGTACATACATAACTATTTTTGTTTAGGTGATTTGTGGGGAAAATGTAGACCGTCTTTATGATGATAAATTATAAATCATTGCCATCTCTGCTAAAATGTCTACTTTCTCTTGTGATTTTTGGCATCATTGCAAACAAATTGTTGATATTGATGGTGCCTAAAATGGCAGGTCCTACATTTTGTGTCCTTAATTAATTCAATTCAATTCAATTTTATTTGTATAGCGCTTTTTACAATAGACATTGTCTCAAAGCAGCTTTACAGGAATATAAACACAGTACACACACAGTAAAAGTGAGAAATTATCCCAACTGAGCAAGACACTGAGTGGCGACAATGGCAAGGAAAAACTCCCTAAGATGTTTAAGAGGAAGAAACCTTGAGAGGAACCAGACTCAGAAGGGAACCCATCCTCATCTGGGTAACAACAGACATTCTTAAAGAGACAATTATTTCTTTAAATGTAATATGTTTGGCTTAGAAAAGCCTTTGTCCCAGCAGTCTGGATTTGGAGTAGATGAGAGCTCCATCCAGAAGTAGGACCTCCGAGACCGATCATACAGGTCCGGAGAGCAGAAAGGACCAGGATCTCCAACATCCCCATCAACTCATGTGTACCTCGGCAGAAAGGAGAGAGGGAGAGAAAAGATTGTTAACACTGGGATTTATCATGATGGAAAGTCATGGATGGAAGTCATGATGGAATTAATGGAGTAATCTTCCCATGTCAACAGTCACCATGCTGAACACGCTTTCAACATAAAGGCTTATATTTTCCAAGAAGCCATTTATCTGTGCAGTAAGTGTTTATAGCATTGAACAAATGCAATATTTTTGTCCAAAATGTATTCCTATTTTGTCAGATAGCTTTAAGAACATTAGGAAATACATTTACATTTATGTATATTATTATATATTTTTATTATTATTATTATTATTATTATTATTATTATTATTATTATTATTATTATTATTATTATTATAATTATTATCCATCCATCCATCCATCCATCCATCTTCAACCGCTTACTCCTTTTCAGGGATAAATATTAAAGGGATAAATATTAAAAACGCAAGTCTGCACCTACTTCCGCCTCAATCCTACATTTGTGACATATAGACTGACCATTTCTTTGTTAGTGGGCAAATGTACAAAATCAGCAGGGGATCAAATATTTTTTCCCCCATTGTATATTGAGTTTAAACAAAATGTGAATGTTAGAAATTATACATATTTTATTATTATTATTATTATTATTATTATTATTATTATTATTATTATTATTATTATTATTATTATTATTGTAATGCATGCCAGCAAAGATGAATAAGGTAAGTGACAAAAGATTTGGAAGATAACAGCACTGAGCAACTTTACAGTAGTGAATCCACTTAATGCAGTACTGGCTGCAGGTACCTCATCCAGAGTACAATATGAAAATGGCAAATTGTATCTTGAGCTGAAGATACAAAGAGATATTAAAAAATATATGTTTTCGGTGATTAAAAATAATGTTTCATTGTGGACATAAAGCCAAATCTTAGACAGGGGAGATGACCTCAGACTCATTCTGTATTCTCTTGGATTGAAGATATTGGATTGTAATGTTATAGGGAATCATACATCAATTTATTAATAAATGTATTCATTAGTATCCTGGTCAGTGCTGCTGTAGTAGTCTATCCTAGAACATTAGGCGTGAGCAGGAATACACCCTGGATGGGACACAAGTCTATCCTTGAGCACCATGCACACACATATTCACATGTAGGACACGCCACTTACACTGGGAGGTGGGAGGAAACTGGTAAGCCCAAAGGAAACCTACATAGACACAGTGAGAACATGCAATAGTTCACATCAGAGATGGAAACTTGAGTCTACGACTTGGACTAGAGTAGTACTTAAGTCAAAAAAACGACTTGCAACTTGACTTGGACTCATGAACAACTGACTTGAGACTTGACTTGAACTTGAAGGTAGATACTCATGATAAACACAAGACTTTTGTTTGGCATTCCCGATTAAATTCTCTCTTTACTACCTCACATGATATATACATGCGTGACACATCTGAAGGAGCATGTTTATCACCTATTGGAAAAGTGCTGTTATATAAATGAACAACAAAAACAATATAGCCAAGTCTTAGCTTGTGATAATCTTTGTGTAATTTAATTTGAAAAGGAATCAATTAATCCAGTGGGTAGCTGCAGTATAAGCTCAAAATACATAGCACGTTTTTTTCTTGTGGTGACAGTCTCTGCATTTCAAGTTCAAGTATAAAAACTCACCCTCCAAAGGGCTCTTTGAAGGGAGAGAAATGAAGCTAATCATGCTGTAAGATTGCTGAATTTCCAATAAAAATGACTTAAAAATTGAGTACCTATTGACCGTTATATTTGAGCGCCACAGCTTTTAGCCCTCTAAAGCACTAACAGTGGATGGTAAAGTCGCACAAGGTATTAGGGATAATCATTTCTGAATGGAACGCACTATGTGAATCATAGAGACCGATACAAATTCCACTGATTCAAAAGAACCAATCCAATAGAACGATCTGCTGAACCAGTTACGTTCAAATCCCGCCCCACAGCATTGGTCATGTCAGTCACAGTGCTGATTGCCTACACATGATTGCCACACACTTTTCTTGATGGATGACTGCATGATTGAGTTGTGCAATTGAATTGGCTGCAGGCCGGGGTTTGCGATTAGCTGGTTTGGGGGATAAAGTTATTAATAGAGATCTTCTCTTCAGTTCTATGGCATCAACTAAACTCCCCATCATTGAAACATTTAGTTTCAAAGACATTAAATATAATGCCAAATGGAATGGTGTTTGTAAAACATGTGACATGAACATCAAAGACACTAGCACAACAACATCGAATTTCATCAGACATTTGAAAACTCTGACAAGTATGCCATGTTTTCATGCTATAATATAAAGTTTAGCTAATGGCAACTATTCATATTGTTTTTAGGTTTCTTAATGTTCCAGCTTTGTTTTTACTCATTTTATATCCTCATAATTACAAAAAAAGAAATTAAAACTAGTTTTCAAACCTAAACCTCTGTGTAGTAACGTGACTGAAATTATTGGGAAAACTATTGCTAGTCCCTCAAAAATCTTATTCGGCTTCTGTTGTTTCCAACTTTTTTCAATAAATAAAAAGAGATATTTGAACTAAAACTATTTTATATATACCTTTGTCTTGCATATGGGGATTTCATATATGTATAATGCTGATTTACCACTACAGTGTCATCAACAGTGTAAAATATATACAGTGGTGTGAAAAAGTGTTTGCCCCCTTCCTCATTTCCTGTTCCTTTGCATGTTTGTCACACTTAAGTGTTTCGGAACATCAAACCAATTTAAACAATAGTCAAGGACAACACAAGTAAACACAAAATGCAATTTGTAAATGAAGGTGTTTATTATTAAAGGTGAAAAAAAAATCCAAACCATCATGGCCCTGTGTGAAAAAGTGATTGCCCCCCTTGTTAAAACATACTATAACTGTGGTTGTCCACACCTGAGTTCAATTTCTCTAGCCACACCCAGGCCTGATTATTG
>JAFFST010052267.1:78546-100770 GCA_022414735.1 Noturus placidus
CCTTTTTTCAGAGTATCGTGTTGGTATTTGCCTTATTTGTGTCGATCTGCGAATTCATCCAATAAATCAGCGAAAATGTGAATAATGTAGAGGATTTGTTTTAAACTTGTCACTCATTCAATACAACCATTTCACTCATTGCAGTCAATTAAATGATATTTGCTTGGTCAATAGTGAAAATGACATATTAAAGAACCATTTTTATTTTACTTTTTATTTATGGGTTAGGGCGCACGGTGGCTTGGTGGTTAGCACGTTCGCCTCACACCTCCAGGGTCCGTGGCTCTAGTCCCACCAGGGCCATGTGTGTGCGTAGTTTGCATGTTTTTCCTGTGCGTCGGGGGTTTCCTCCGGGTACTCCGGTTTCATTCCCCAGTCCAAAGACATGCATGGTAGGCTGATTGGCTCTAAAGTGTCCGTAGAGTATTAATGGGTGTGTGAGTGTGTATGTGATCGTGCCCTGCGATGGACTGGCACCCTGTCCAGGGTGTACCCTGCCTTGTGCCCGATGCTTCCTGGGATAGGCTCCAGGTTACCCGTGACCCTGAAAAGGAGTAAGCGGTAGAAGATGGATGGATGGATTTATGGGTTAATGACAAAATGTCAAAAAAGTCACATAATTGTGAATTGTTAATTTTATTGTAGGTTTTTTAGGTTTTCAGAAACATTTGCTTTTAGAATTGGTAGTTATGTTATTAACATTTTTTTGTAAAATGTGCAGTCTTTTGACAAAAATAAGAAGCATCTTTTATTTTGTTGACCCTTTTTCATTTTTTAAATGACCATTGTGGTTAATCCACATATGAAATATTATGTGATTATGTTGTTCTTAATATTAATATGCCAGATGTACACAAAAAAGCATGCAATATTTTCAGGTCAGTCCCTTCGTTATATAAATTTCTTTTTTGGCATACCTGAGAGGGACGATGTAATTACAAATGGCATAACTAAACTCACACATTAAAGGAATCACCTTGGATCAAATTTCCCAAAGTGACAAAGTACTAATCAAGTGGTGCTGAAACTAGAAGTCATTGTTAAATGCCTGTTACCAGAGACCACTGTGATGATTTGTAAGCCTTAAAAGAGTTTGTATCTTCATAAGTATATGGAATGTCCATGCGATGGCCTCAAAATTTTAAACATCTCTCTTTGCTCATGCTCCAATATGTGCAAAATAGTCTAGAGGTGAACTGAATGAAAATGTGTATATTTATTATGCACAGATGTTTATCGGTATGCTTTACCCCCTTTAAACAGCCTTCTCAGCGCCAGTGAAATGTCTCATGGGTCATTACTCTATTAAGCAAAGCTGTGGCCACATTGAACAAATTTACTGTGAAAACACGCTCACTTTTAAACAATTTCCTCCATCCAGGCTCTGAATGATCAAAAAGAAAAAGCAGATCTCCCTTTTCCCTCATTAAAAAGGCGGCTGCTCTACAAAAAAGTCTCATGTGTTTCATTTGTGGAGGACGAAGCTGTAGAAGAAAGATCTGTCATGTTAAAATGAGCCATTTTATCTGCTCAACAGTCCTTTTTTTTATTATTGAGAATATCACTAGAGTATTAAGATCTAAGTGTATTGGGAACTATAAGTTTCGTGTGCATCTCTTTTTTTTTACTTTTAATATTTTTCAGATGGGTTTATTTTAAGTGTGACAGCATATATATATATATATATATATATATATATATATATATATATATATATATATATTGTTATTACCTGTACCACATGTTCTTTACATAACTGAGATTAGGTATTTAATTAACTCCTTAAATTCCTAGGCTATTCGTTTTTTCTTGCTTTCTGCAGCAGTCCCCAATGCCTCGACCACCCATAATACTGTATTTATTCCAGATAATATTTATAATATAGGATTAATATAAGATTAACATTCGATCATTGTATTATATCAGTAACACATTTTGTTGTAAGTGTCTAACCAAAGGGATATTCCTGGCACTGACTTGCCATTCTAATGGGACGTGTTGTGTTGTTATAGGGTGGCATGACATGGTGTAAGTGTCGTGTTGTAATAGGGTGGTGTGATATGGCCTGATGCAAAGTATGGTTTATACTTGACACATGATGTAGCTTGTACAGTGGGGGAAAAAAGTATTTGATTTGATTTTGTACGTCTGCCCACTGACAAAGAAATGATCAGTCTATAATTTTAATGGTAGGTTTATTTGAACAGTGAGAGACAGAATAACAACAAAAAAATCCAGAAAAACACATGTCAAAAATTTTTATTAATTAATTTGCATTTTAATGAGGGAAATAAGTATTTGACCCCCTCTCAATAAGAAAGATTTCTGGCTGCCAGGTGTATTTCACACTCTTAAAGGGAGTGTTCCTAATCTCAGTTTGTTACCTGTATAAAAGACACCTGTCCACAAAAGCAGTCAATCAATCAGGTTCCAAACTCTCCACCATGTCTAAGACCAAAAAGCTCTCCAAGGATGTCAGGGACAAGATTGTAGACCTACACAAGTCTGGAATGACTACAAGACCATTGCCAAGCAGCTTGGTGAGAAGGTGACAACAGTTGGTGCGATTATTCCCAAATGGAAGAAACACAAAAGAACTGTCAATCTCCCTCGGTCTGGGGCTCCATGCAAGAGCTCACCTTGTGGAGTTGCAATGATCATGAGAACAGTGAGGAATCAGCCCAGAACTACACGGGACGATCTTACCAATGATCTCAAGGCAGCTGGGACCAAAGTCACCAAGAAAACAATTGGTAACCCACTACGCCATAAAGGACTGAAATCCTGTAGCGCCCCTGTTCAAGATAGCACATACATGCCAGTCTGAAATTTGCCAATGAACATCTGAATGATTCAGAGGACAACTGGGTGAAAGTGTTGTGGTCAGATGAGACCAAAATGGAGCTCTTTGGCATCAACTCAACTCGCCGTGTTTGGAGGAGGAGGAATGCTGCCTATGACCCCAAGAACACCATCCCCACCGTCAAACATGGAGGTGGAAACATTATGCTTTGGGGGTGTTTTACTGCTAATGGGACAGGACAAATTCACCGCGTCAAAGGGATGATGGACAGGGCCATGTACCATCAAATCTTGGGTGAGAACCTCCTTCCCTCAGCTAGGGCATTCAAAATATCAAGTAATTACTAAGTCATTACCAAGTACTAAGACATGTTTTGCAGAGGGGTCAAATACATATTTCCCTAATTAAAATGCAAATCAATTTATAACATTTTTGACATGTGTTTTTCTGGATTATTTTGTTGTTATTCTGTCTCTCACTGTTCAAATAAACCTACCATTAATATTATAGACCGATAATTTCTTTGTTAGTGGGCAAATGTACAAAATCAGCAGGGGATCAAATACTTTTTTTCGTCCACTGTACATGCAGAAACAGTGGCAACATGAGCAGCATTATTTGCACTCTTGCTGCATATCTTATGTACGGCATCCCGAAGATTTAAAAGTGACATTCACTAGAAGGTACATGAGAACCAAAACATCTCTGTTGAAAGCTTCTGAAGTTTTAGAGTCGAAATTTTAAAACGTTTAGCTATTCTATGTACAGCAATATTAAACAATCTGAGGAGCTCTGTTTCTCTTAAAGACAAGTAACCAGTAAAGGGTTGAAACTGAAACAGTAACATCCTCTGATGCTGAGCAGGAAAATAAGCTGTGTAAATCTCTATATAAGTTCCAGTTTACATGAACATGATATGAGCAGAGCATAAGGATAGATAATGTACTGTAGCAGCTAAACCATACAATGATAACTTAGCTGTCGTCGTCGTCGTCCCCCTTGACTAGCGACACCAAACTAGCCTAGTTAGAAAAGTTTTATATTTTATTGTTCTGGTAGTCCTTCAAAAAGTGACAACACCCGAAGCAAGTTTAATAACAAATCCAACTTTGTCTGAACATGTCATACATTACGTGCTAAAATTACTAAAAGAACATTAAATTTCACTTTATAGTGTATTTTTGTAGGTTGCATAGGTTTTGAAAGTAACATCAAAGTAAAGTAATTAGTAATATGATTACATTTTACATGTAGTAATCAGTAATGTAAACAGATTATAATTTTAATCTGTAGTGGATTACTTTTTTTGAGTAATTTACCCAACACTGCACATGAGAGATTTTTTTTTAAAATTCAAACACTAACTGTAGGAAAACCTTGTGTTAGCACACAATAATGGTCTAGAATAGTACATAAGTATGCCATTCGAGAAACAATGCTAGTTTGTTTAGTGAAGGTACATGGATGTATGTAAACATTTTTTGTTGAACTACACTACTCCAGTGTATCAACATAGTGAAAAAGACTAATATAGCACCTATTAAATTAAACATGGCTTGTCTGAATGTGAGTCCCAGTAACATTTCAAAATATTGTATACTTTAAAATAAAATGAATGAAACTGAAGGGAAAGTAATGAGACTCTCTTGCTACCTCATTTTTAAATCAAGTGAACCCATGTGGGGTAATGACCCCTAGTTTGGGAATCTTTCTTTTCTACTGTCAATATCATAGTATGTGTATACATTTACAAAAGTGAGGAATGTAAGTCTGGACCTATTGATGGCCTGAGAGTTTAAGAGGTTAAAACAGGAAAAGACCCACATTTTCCTTTAACAATTAACTTTAATGTAAATCTATTACATCTCTCTCTTTCTCTCTCTCTCTCTCTATATATATATATATATATATATGTGTGTGTATGTACACTGTGTATACTTTATGATGATTGATGAAAACTAGGATTTGCAAGTATTGATTTAATCAAGAATAAATTATTAAATCAATAAACAGATATAAAATATTTTGAAAAAAGAAAATCGGTGAGTCCACAATTCTGGTGCGAAATGTGTCCCACTGATATTTTATTAACCTAACACTTGATTGTTACCTAAAATGGCATATTACCATAACTTTTATATGGTTCAATCCATAGTTTCTTAAATTCAGTGTTAGAAGAGTTACACGTAATCATGCAAATACTATTGTTCTTTTATAATATAGTCATTCATTTGTAAATCATTAAATCTGTTAACTGCAGGGTTTAAAACATGTCTGTAGGGCTGGTTGATGTAGTGCAGGAGTGCTTGTAGTGTAGAGCTCATAAACTAGTAAAGATTTATAATACAGGGCATGTCTGAAAGTGTGACTAAGCACATCCATGGCTGCTGTATGAAACTTCGTGTGTTCTGTTTTGACTTTGTAGAGATAACTGCTTTCTTTCCCCCCACCACAGACTGTTTTATTCTTGATGAAATTGATTAACCATAAATTGAGAAGTTTATGTTCATGCACTCTTCTGTGGACAGTAAAGGTTTTCGTTTTTCTCCCTCACATACCTTGCAGGGACGCAAAAATTATCAGAACGCTCGCACATTCTCAATGCTTTAATGTGTGTTAGAGGAAGTTAAACCATAGCCATGCAATCCATCAACATTTGTCCCAGTCTCTCTAGACTAAACACACTCTCATTACCCAAGTCCTTGGGCCCCGAGGGCAATCTCAATACATGTTTATTGGCCCAAGACACACAAACACTCAGAAGGTAGTTGTACAATGAATGAAAATTTTCCGAAATGCAACAGCAAAATTAAGGTGATCTGGGAGATGTAGCAAAATGATAATGGGTGAATGTCACTGCTGGAGTTTTTAAGCTCGGAGGAGCTGCATGACAACAGCCCATGTTTCACCTTTGTGGGTGAATGAGTGACCAGCACCCTGAACAGAAGTCTCAGCATGTGTTTTCTCAATAAATTCCAGGAGCTGGAAGGTGGTTTCACAGCTGTTGCTGCTTCAATTCCTGTGATTCTTTCATTTTTTTTTCCACCACTTGGCTGTGGTGGCTTTGGCTTTCTCACTAAATTGGTCATTTAAGGTTCCAGCCACGAAAGAGGCTTGGGAAATTGTGCTCTGCCAGGGGGTGGATGCGAACTGAGAACTGAGGATCTGCCCAGCTTTGAGGGCTGCTTAATGGCATTTTAGAGAAGTGTCAGCCATCAGCTGGTTTATGCATGGCAAGATACCTGTGTTGAGACACTGCTAAGTACAGCTGCATTTGCTGGATAATATGCAGCAGCAACCTTCTCCTTCCTTCATCCTTACTCTCACTCAAACTCCTGGTGTCCTGGTGTAATGCTTGGAATTAATGACCATATTAACCTGAAGGAAAACAGTCTTAATTTCATCTAAGCAAAACATAGCAAAGAAGCATTACTATACAGAGAATGTTAAATATGGAGTCTTAATAAACTATGTATTTTCAGCCTAATCTAAGGGAATACAGAACAACTCTGAATGATGTTGCTCAGAACTCATTACTATCTTATAGTGTCTTCTAACAGTTCTCTGTATTATTAGAAGTAGCACTAGTTTTAGTCTGACAGATGGTGTTTGGGAGACAGATTGCAGACTCTATATGATATTTGCCCACATTTAAAAAATCAAAAAACAAACTACTATTATTCATTCCAAACATATCAATTTATATTCTTAAGACTGCTTGGAGAATATTAGCCACACTGTTCAGATAGCAGATCACATCATGATAACTCCAGGGATGAATATTTCACCTATTGCATAGTTACAGAGTATTTGAATACAGTTGGGTGAATTGTGCCATTAGCATTAAAAACTTCCTTTACATTGAGAAAGGCTTTGTCCTGTGAGGATAGAACATTCAGGAGTGTGCAGCGTGAGTGAGAACTTCATTTGCGTCTGTAGGTGCCCCCAAAACAACTCCCTTTCCCCCTTTTGTTGATCCATCAGATAGCATGCAGAGTAGACCCACCTGTCTTGAAGCTATGTGGAAGAGATGAATTGTGTTTGCAGGATCAGATAGCCCCCAGTTCGCCTTTGTATTGATCCTTGCTTCACTGCTCCTCTGAAGGAAAAGCAGTTGCTTTGGGGAGATTTAGATAAGCAAACAAAGATTTTATTCCACATGCGAATTGCATTTTAATGATAAGCACAGCTCTACTTGGTTTAAGGGCTTGTCTTTTGAATATTTGTGCACATTTTAAGTGAGAATGAATCCATTTAAATGCATATTTAACATGTGCCCAGTGTATTAATTGTGTTCATAAAAGGCTGTTGTGCTGTTACATCATCCCTATATTTTTTTTCTGGTCATGAGGCAGGACAAGTGAGAAACGATCCTAAAACTTCTGAGTGTATGCAAAGACAAAGGCCACCAGTATTATTGCCTTATCTGTTTACAGACTCAAAACATTCCTTGCATGTGTTAGTGTGTATGTGGGTCTTTGTATCAGACTTGAGGCAGAGGGCGTCTCAGATTTCTCTGCACAGAGGGACCCTCCCCTTTCTGTATGACTCCCACCTCTGCAGCAGCTGACACTCACACCTCATTCACAGCCCTTAACGAGCCATGCTAATGAGGAGCACATCATTAAGCCGCTCTTATTCAGCCCTCTGTGTGTTAGGTGTGTGTGTTTGTGTGTGTGTGTGTGATGCAACTCAGAATAAATTGCAGCAAGACTGCACATACAACCAGGCCCCCCACCAAAAAAGCACACACACGCACACACGCACATTTGTTCTATCTTTCTTCCCAAGGGACAGAGACAGGCTTCTTGCACTCTCCACTGTAATAGGTGAGTTCTGGATAAAAGGTTGATATTTTTTTATTGCTCTGTAGAAATGACTGTGGTGATTGTAAAAGGTATGGACAGGTTAATATAAAAACCATTGAACACACATAGTTGTTTAAGACGTGTATAAACCCTGCACACTGCTATGACATGGCTGTTGAATACTTACAAAATCCAGGCCAAATCAGGCTTATGATATAAATTGGTTTGAAAGCATATCAAGAATCAGCATGCCTCATTCCAATCCAAATGCCAAGCTACAGAGAAGGGGAAAAAACAGGTCTCAAACAGGGGCAACTAATAGCACCAGTACAGGGGAAGGTGACAGTGGCAAAGGGGCTAGTGGTTGCCCTCTAGGGGACAGCATAAAAATTCACACAGTTGCAGCAAATGCATCAATTTTAGTAACATCCCTGAATGAAAGAAATGGGAATAGACCAGTGTCGGGTAAATTACTCAAAAAAAGTAATCTACTACAGATTACTAATTACTACCTTAAAATTGCAATTCATTATATTACTGATTACTGCATGTAAAACGTTATCAGATAACTAATTACTTTACTTTCAAAATCTATCAAAACTACAAAAATACACTATAAAGTGAAACTCAAAGTTCTTTCAGTAATTTTAGTGCGCGTCAATGTATGACATGATATGAAAATGTTGAATGTATCATAAAACTTGTCTTGGGTGTTGTCAATGCTTGTAGGACTACCAGTCCAACAAAATATCTAACTTTTCTAACTAGGCTAGTTTGGTGTTGCTAGCCAAGCGGAGGCACAATTAAGATATGGGATTAGCTGCTACAGTGCCATGCAAAGTACATAATCTCTCCTTATGATCTGCTTATGTCCACATAAACTGGAACCCATATAGACATTTACACACCGTTTTTTTTTTTTTTTTTCAGTTTCAACCCCTTTACTGGTTTAAAAAATGTAAATAAATAAATAAACAAATAAAGTTTAATCAGCGAATATCCATTTTTCCTCCCACTGATTGTGTGAGCTAGCATTTGGCAGAATTTAGACTGTCAGTCAATAAGACACGAGTGTTTCCAGGTATTTTCCTGTAAATCCTGTCTGATTGCCTTCGTTCACTGAAGATATAAAATCAAAACACCACTGGCTTATTTTACTGACATTCAGTTATGTACACTCTAAAAAACACTGGGTTAAAAACAACCCAAATTGGGTTATTTTTAGCCCAACTGCTGGATAAATATAGAATAGAACACATTTTGGGCTAAACTAACTGCTAACTACATGTAAAGGTATTACACTTGGAACACACAAGTTCCTCTAGACACAGCACACTAAACACACGCAGTATCACCAATGATATTTTCCGTTCGTTCATTAAAAACAATCTTAGTCACTTGGTATAGATTATACCGTTGGAGGGAACATTTTTTAATTTGCTTTTATACTTGATTTTAGTGTTCTTTGTCTAAACACGAAACCTCAGTATCACCAGAGTGGATAGGTGTAGGATTTGACCATGATAGATAGCTTTGTTAACAATAAAGGAAATGTAAAATGCAACCATACGAGCCACAGTAGCAAGCCTGTCAGAATTAGGCTACTTACTGGCATATAAATCATGTAGTAAAAGGAGAACCCACTTCAAAGTCAAACATTGTTTGTTGAACTATATTCTCTAATATCTAGTTAATTCATGTAGAACAGCTAAAGCAACACGCGTGCTTGTGCACACAGGAACAGTGTCCAAGCGCCACCTTCAGTATCCTATTGAGAGAGTGAAAGGGGGGATGGTATGGGGTAGGGACAGAAAATTGCTTCCATCCACATTTAATAGAATTCAGTTTTGTGTCTGTTATTCTTGAAAATATATTATTTTTTGTTTGTTTGCTTAACGTCTATACTTAAGATTTACAATCTGTCCTGATATGCGGGTGATACATTTAGGGTTGCCAGATTGATCAACTCTTTTTATATCAATCACTGACCATTTTATAGGTAAATCAAACCATCTCAACTTAAATGTTTTATTACTAATACAAATGAGGAAAAATCAACAAAAAGAGTCCATCTACCACAGCCCAGGGAATTTTCTCCCCTAGACTGGTTTAAATAGAGATAGTACAATTCATTCAGGTGGGATTGCAATCTGGTAACCCTGTGCTTGAAAGTGGCCAAGGGAGCGCCAAAAGGGTTAAGGAGACGCAGTGGGTGCGATGGGCGGAGCTGAGAGGCTGCGATTGGAGCGCTCGTGGTGACATCATGGCCAGGAAAAAAAAGCAAAAAATCTAGTTAAGAAGGCGGTTTGTAACTCTGGGAACAGTGGATAAGTGTGAGTTAACGCAGCGAGCAGACGCGCACAAGGTGAAATATTGTACAGAGACTCTGGCATTGGGAGAGAGAGGTGCTGCGAGGGTGAGAACAGAAGCATGGTACAGCAGACGGAGAACTGCGAGACGGAGAGTTTGTCCAGAGAGGCGACCGACTCCGACGAGAGCGAGTTTATGGCGTGCAGCCCGGTGCCCGGTTCCGAGATGAACCCGGACTGGTGCCGGACAGCCACCGGCCACATCAAGCGGCCCATGAATGCGTTTATGGTATGGTCTAAAATCGAGCGGAGAAAGATCATGGAGCAGTCGCCGGACATGCACAACGCCGAGATCTCCAAGCGCCTGGGCAAACGCTGGAAAATGCTGAAGGACAGCGAGAAGATCCCGTTCATCCGCGAAGCCGAGCGGTTGCGCTTGAAGCACATGGCAGACTACCCTGACTACAAGTACCGTCCCAAGAAAAAACCAAAGCTGGACAATAACTCGTCCAAATCGGCGCTGTCTCCTGAGAAGTCATGCGCAAAGATGCCGAAGAGCGGCGGTGCCTCCAACAAGAAGTGTCCCAAACTGAAAACGAGCAAGTCTGGAAGCAAGTACGCGGACGACTACGTGTACAAGAGTGCCAAAGTGGCAAAAATCGTGAAGAGCGAGTTCACGGATGATGATGACGATGACGACTACGAGTATGAGGAGGAGAGGACGCGGGCGCGCTTAAAGGGCCTAGACGACGAGGAGCAGACACGCGCATATAGCGCGGCTAAAGTTCCCGCCAGTCCCACGCTGAGCGCCGGCGCAGACCCGGAGACCGCCAGTATGTACGAAGACGCGACGCGGAGCTTAGCGCCACACGGCGCGCGCCTCTACTACAACTTCAAGAACATCACCAAGCAGAGCGCGGCGAGCGCCTCCTCCTCCTCCTCCCCAGCCTCGGCGCGCTCCGTCTCCACATCGTCCAGCTCGAGCGAGGACTCGGACGACCTCCTGTTCGATTTCAGCCTAAATTTAGCGGCAGCTTCACATTGCTCCGAGTCGGGCGGCCTTGCTTCAAATCTCTCTCTCTCCCTAGTGGATAAGGACTTGGACTCGTTCAGTGAAGGCAGCCTCGGCTCGCACTTTGAGTTCCCCGACTACTGCACACCCGAACTGAGCGAAATGATCGCCGGCGACTGGCTCGAGAAAAACTTTTCCGACCTGGTGTTTACCTACTAAAACAGTAATAACGTTCGGCAGAAGGACTGCAAACAAAATGATGAATTTGACGTGTTGTGTACACGCTTGCTTGTTGTGATCCTCCATCACCATGTGGTGCAAGATGGTTAAGCAGTTTGGGGGAAAGGAGAGCGAGTGGTTGGAGGAGTAGATGCGTATGAAGAAGGGTTCTGTAGCAGAGAGAGAGAGTGAGTGAGTGAGTGAGTGAGTGAGACAGAGAGTGTGAGAGAGAGAGAGAGAATGGGTGAAAGAGAGAGGAGAGAGAGTGAAAGAGAGAGAGGGGTGAGAGAGAGGAGAGAGAGAGGGGATAGAGAGAGAATGGGTGAAAGAGAGAGGAGAGAGAGTGAAAGAGAGAGTGAGAGTGAGTGAGAAAGAGAGAGAGAGGGGATAGAGAGAGAGATAATGGGTGAGAGAGAGAGAGAGGAGTGTGAGAGAGAGGAGTGAGAGAGAGAGAGAGAGAAGATATATAGAGAGGTAAATGAAAACAGACTTTTATTCTGGCAGCATGACAGGGTTTTAAGGATTTTTTTTCTGTAGGTCTACAATATATTGATCGACTACAGTCGGGTCGCAATGGGGAAAAAAATCTGAGAACTTCTATGCATCTTTAACCCTCTTTCTAACTGCAGGGAGATGAACTCATTAAGACTGTGGACTGACTCGAAGCGAATCTGTGAACTTTTTTTCACCGTTCATTCAGGACGCCAGCTTAAAACAAAACAAAAACAAACAAATAAAAAAAAAAAACCACGGTCGTTTTTGTTCTTTCGAAAGGTCTTATTTTGTCCGTTTTTATACCCGATTCTCGTTTACCTACCGGCGTGAACCTTAAAGCAGCCTATTTTAATCCTCTCCGGAGGCACAGTTGTCGGAGGACCCGTTTTGATACATAAACAGACCTCATGTTTTTAAAAGAAAGCAAACTATTTTCAGGCGTATTTTTGTACAGTGTAAAAAAAAGGGGGGAATGTTCTTTACCGTGCGCTCAGTGAGTTTCAGGCACTTCTTTCCCACATTAGTTTATCTGAGCATGCAAATGCGAGTCCCAGATCAATTCAGACTCGACTCAGCAATGCCTTGTGATTTGAAGCTTTTTTTTTTTGTTTATGTTTTTGTACAGTTGTAGATCAGATTCGTCCAGTATTTGTAGAACATAATGGCATTTGTAAGGGAGAGAAAAGAGATGTACCTCCATGCTGGTACTAGTTTCCAGATTGTATATGTACTGTAAAATAGTAAAAGTTAGGAGTTTATGTATATCATACTCGTGATATGTGGATGGGTCCCAAATCGCAGGTGTGAAACTGGATTTTTTTAAAAATAATAATTATTATTTCTTATGGCACATATTGTTTCCCCTTCATTTTTTTTTTTTTTTTTTTTGTTTGTGCAATATATTTACATGTAAATGCAGACATCTACATTTTTATTGTAGCAAATGGTGGCCAGGCAGACATGTGGGCTATGAACAATATGATCTGTCACCATGCTGAAGTCTGTCTTTACAGTGATAAGGAAAGTAATCAGCTGGAACTGATGGAAAAGAAATTGAGAATGACCACATGACATGATGCATTACTGTGGATAGAAAATAAATAAATAAAACCAGTATCCCTCTAAAAACATTTGATTTGCTACAAGAAAGCTATAGAAAATGACCCTGTTTAAAACAATAATAAAAATTTGGCAGGTATTGATTGTAGGTAAGCTGGCTGAAAAAATGTCAAGCAAGCAAAAAGAAAAGTACATTCCATATCCTTGTTTCATATGATGGAACGTTTTATGTTCAACGTAAGACTGCCTTCTTTTCTAAATGCAACCATAGACCTGTATTTTTTGGTTTCTTGCACTTAAGCAGATTTTGTTTATTTGATGTGGGTCTTACATGAAGTCTGTTTCAAATATGTGTTCGGGAATGTGAAAACCAAGAGAAGTGGTGACGCATTGAGCAGCAGTTGCCTCACATTCCAAGTGTGAATCTATTTGACTCATGTTTTAATAAATAAATATCTACACCATAAATCATGCTTCTAGTTTCTTAACAAGGATATCAGCTAGAGGAAGTGGTGGGGGATTGTCTGTTGAAAATCAATGGTACTTGAATATTCTTTGACGTGCTTCTCAAAACATACATCAGGCAAATTTTGTGTAACCTATGACATAAAATACAACATAAGCATGACTGACATGCCAATTAACCAATAATATGAGTCTAGAAGCTACACTGTGTTTGATGTCTGTAATTTCTGAATGGTTTTCAAGCACTTTTTCAAACACATCTAATCTGTCTCTTTTGAGTTAAGCTCACACTCCTTTAAGAAATCAAATTTTGCGCCGTTTGAAAGCTGTGCACTGTGATTGGTGGACTCTGGTGGTCTGTTAGAGTGAAGAGTAGGCAGAGCGTTGGTGCCCCACACGTCTACTCCCCCAACACACACACATACACACATCTCACATATTCAGAAGGCCTACTATGACTAATGACGCTCAACTGTTCTTTTCAGAAAACTGTTTTTCTATCTATCTATCTATCTATCTATCTATCTATCTATCTATCTATCTATCTATCTATCTATCTATCTATCTATCTATCTATCTATCTATCTATCTTGTGATAGAAACATTTAGAAACATCATATGGTTAAGATTAGCTATGCATGCGTCTGTTCCACTGAGTGCAAAAGAGAAAGACAATCCCTTTTTGTGTGTCAGACAGCGGTCACTGCGAGGCATGATGTCATCTGCCTGCATTAACACACAACATATTTCATATGCATAGATATGCAATATATGTTTGCTTTAGTCATTCAGTCAGTATGAGAATCTGTAATAAAACATTTATCTAGCTATTACTTTACTTGACCTGCTGGTAAAATTACTAATGGATTCGGGAGGCTATTCCCTACAGAATGTGTGCATTGATTTTGTGCTCCTCTGAAAAATCTGCTCAGGGATAATGCCACTGCAACGTGGCAAAATGAAATTAGTGACCCGTTGCAGTTCCTCCCTGTTTCCTCTTTTAAATAAATCGAAATTCAAAATGCTCGGGTGACTCTGAGCGAGATTTTATCTATACCAAATGCAGTTGGGGGAAACAGGGGTGACAACGGAAATGTAATTTCTCATCATTCATAAAAAAAAATAAAATAAAAAAAAAAAAACACTGTATGTCTCGGCCAAATGCCATTTGTGAAATGTACATAAAGCACTCCATCAGTGAGATGACTGCACAGAAGCATTTTCAGATCAGCAGGTTTGTTGGAAATGAGAAAAACAAAAATTAGCTTAAGGGAAAGCATGGAATGTATCATCTATGCAATATTCTTTAACCTCCTCTAACAGTAGTCAGTCATTTTAATTTAAGTAATTTTGCAGATCCTATTGCAGTTTGAGTGGTATCAGGATTCTCTAACTCATACTGTTTCAGAATTACTGCTTCTGTATATGGGGGGGGGGGGGGGGGGGGTCAACAGTATTTACATTACTGTATCAAAAGGCAGATGACTCTCCCCTGCCTCAAGACCTCATTGCAAATCACAGAGCAACTGAAAGTAAGCAAAATGGTTAGATTCTGTATAATTGACAGCAGTGGGCCTCCATACACTTTCAAATGCATTCACTGAACAATGAATACACACCTCCTGCATAGACCTAGTGTGTTTCTGTCATTTGTTGACTATTCTTGGCATTTCATGCATATCAGCAGTAACAATATACATCATTTTGTTATGCATGCTTTGAGGATTTAAAAGGTCCAGTGGGCTTCTACATTGTATTTATTTATTTATTTATTTACAGAAAGTTACAGAATTACTGAGAGAGTAATGTCTCTTGTCAGTTTAGTAATCAGTGTAAGCTTGGTGGAGTGCAACTGGTACATTTCATATTTACACATTTCTACTCATTGATATTTTCTGCTATTTTCTGTATTTGTTGTGTGTAAATTTTCCATATATGCGGTGTTAATTAAGATACCAAATGAGTTAACCAAAAATCTTCATCCTTAGCAGAATTAAATGTCAAACAGTCTTTATTTCAATAGATTATGTACATATGGTACTGTATATGCTGTGCCTTTTTTAATTTCCTGCTATGTGACCAGGCAGCACATATGTGTGTGGGAATGTTTTTATACTATTTTGGGGACCAATTGTGGGGACATTTAGTTCGTCCCCATGAGGAAGTCTCTAAAATTTTCCGAATAGGGACAAAAATCGCAAATTTTATTTAAAAACATAAAGGAGTCAAACGTCTTTAAAAGAGGTTAAGGTTAGTCAATGGACATTCCTTACAAGGATAGTTAGGCAAATGTGTGAGTGTGGTAATCTGAGAATTTTTATGTTTATCCATATCCATGCCAGTTTTTCTTAGTAAAACATTTCCCTGCTAACTTCCCCTTAGTGTGTTGCCCGAGCCCCCAGGCTGTGCTCCGTGTTAATGGTTTTGCATGTGTTGGCCTTTCGACAGACGCTTTAGAGATTGCCTGCTCCATCTGGCCTGCTGATATTCCCAATGCCCTTGTGGGGCCTTTTCCCTGCCCGAACACCTCACCACATGGAGGGATGTGCATTCGATATCAACCACGAGCAGGGTAGATGGGACATTGACAGACTCAGAGATCTGGGAGGAAAGCTGTACACACTACATTGCACTACAGGGAAACCCTCTGACTATCCAAGCCTGGTAATTTCTATGAATTCATTTGGTAAATTATTTGAAATAGTGACATAAAAAATACAAAGAACTGCAGACATTTTGAACAGATGTCTCATTTGCTCCACAGGGCAAGAGGTGTTTTTTTTTTCTCTCTCTAGAAGAGTGGCCAACATGTGCAACACATTGCCAAAAGCAAAATACAGCAGGAATTTTGTAGAAATAATTCTCTATTTCTCTTGGATGCTTCACACAGGAAATATTGAAATAATTCAAGGTAATCTAATACAATTCAGAAGAACAACAATGGGTATTTCCTGTATTCCTGTATTCTTTTTTTTTTTTTTTTTTTTGCAAAACAGCTCCATGTGGAATGAATCTTACTATACAATTTCAGGAAAAAATGCACAGGATGTTGATTTACTGTTCAAAAGTGTGGTCTATGAAAAGCAAAATGCTAGATCAACTGCTTATATTCGGTGAGTTTTTGATGTATGGCCTCCATACAATTCACAGAGTACCTAGATTATTAGGGTTTATTGGTCTAGAGCCGAAAATACACACTGAATAGTTTACTGAGAGCAATATTAGTTCACATTTCTCTCTTGTTTTCTTCATCTACTAGGTGCAGTCTGTTTAGAGTGCTGCCCAGATGCATGGATTTAGGTATGCAATTCTTCCTGAAATCCTTCTTTTCCCTATTTTGATTTGGTTCCCTTGAGAGAAAGAGAGCGAAAGAGAGAGAAAGAGCCATGTTAACTCCAGAAGGAGAGTGATTGCCACTCACAACCCCTCACTCCCAATTTCATCTCATCTCATTCAGTCTTGGCTATTTATGTTTCACTGCATTTACAGTGGAACAGAAATGGAAGAAAAACACCCCCATTGATCTACCTCATCTTTTTAATCTGCCAATTATCAGACAAGCAATGAAGGTAGCAAACCCTTTGGAGAATACTAGATGAAAAGACAGTTTCTCCCAAGCTCTGCACAAGCAGTTATGGACAATAGCTTAAGGGCATGTGGTTTTCAGCAGACTAGCAGCGGACGCTTGGCCATTCAAATGTGGCTGTAATCTAATACTGCTCCGGGGCCCTGGCCTGGCTTCTCCTTTTCTTGTTCTCTATAGGGGCCCTCTCCAATGCGCTCTGCCCAGTGACCATTGTAATCCTCAACGTCCCCTGCTTTCTCCCTCAATTCATATGTTACCCCGGTTACCCCATTAGGACAACCCTTCACCATTTGCATCAGCATGGGGTCTAATTTGAAAGACTCTGCATCTTGAGTAAATAATTAGCACATCAACCCCCGCCCTCCTCCCCCAAGTGTTTGTGAGGAAGCGTGGGTGACTAGAAGCTTTTTTTGTTTTTAATTTTCATAATGAATTCAGTGCTGCCACGAATTGGGTTAGCACACCTTCTGCCATAACGGCATACCTTTCAGGGTTAATATTAAACGCACACACTTATATGCACATGCACACATATGCAGTGTTTTGTTTTGTTTTTTTCTTGATGGTCCTTGCATAAACAGTGGTACATTTCAGACATAATGCAGGAGATTTGCTATTATGTGATAAACAAGTGATGAAAAAAACTGCTTGCTGATAATGAACCAGACTATATACATGTTGCAATGACCTTTGATGCAAAAGTCCGCTGTATGTTTCAGTATGAAAGAGAGAGCTGTAGTTTCTCTCACACTATAATCTATTCCTCTGAATCATAGAGATGCTGTTGCCCTGAAGTGAACAGAAATATCACTGACTAAAACTATATTTAACCTAACAGCACTTTACAAATGCTAAAAAGTCTGACTGTAATGATATCATGGCCTTTAGTCATTGGCCTGCTTTCTGGGACACTGTAAAGCTTGCTGAGTGAAAATATAATTTGTTTAGTAACTCCTCAAACATGGTAATGATTTCTCTATGCTTTTGCAGATGTGCCTCAACAAGAACAGCGGTTGCCAAAAATGCCATTAACTGTGTGTACTGCCAGGTCTAATGTTATGAAAGTAAGCCATGATATTGAGAATTGTAATTATATGCTGCATTCTTTTGGCCTACTGATCCCAAAATGTTTAATTTTTTTGTTTAGCAAATAAATAAATAAATAAATAAATAAATAAATCAGTCACTTTGAATTTAAATGCCCCTATTTTAATTAAATTCATACAGATATGATCAGATTTAGATAAAGTATAAATACATGTAATAGTAATTGTAATTGATAAATGCAATAGTAATTAAATATACTTTACACTTTAGCTACATGGTCATGATCAACTACAAAACTAAAGTCAAAGGTCCTCACACTCCTTTCAACAGAACCGGACAGGTACGTTTTTGGAGAAATATTGATGAGAGCACACAGTTCACCAGCAGCGAGAGACGTGAGATTTGTGGTAAAACGGAGCAACAAATGCAGAACATTATGTATGCCTTTGGGTGTAAGATCTCAGGCATCAAGGCATGCAATGGTGTCATATTTTTTTTTGCTTTCTTCTTCACTGTGTTAGAATGAATAAATGCACAGGCTGATTATGTGTTATTTGAAGTAATTAGCCATCTGTACCGTGTATAGTACAATTAACCATTTAAATAGGCCTATGAAAATGACAAGAAATCTTTATTTGCTGAAAACTATCTTCCTATCCAAAGACACAGGACTAAGACCAAGATCCAGTTCAAATGTAGGCTTTTGTGTCCTTTGCTGGAGTTAAGATCAATGCTACACGGGTAAACCTCCACCCCTGTTAAATCAATTTCAACACAAATATGCTGATACCATGGCCTGCACAGGTGTGAATCCTTTCCCAAGGGTTGAACTTTACATTCCATACACTATAGAATATGGCAGGGTCCTGTTCTGTGGTCCACTGGGGAGAGCAAAATCAGGCTGATTTGAGAAAAAAAAAAACAAAAAAAAAAAAACAGTTCGCTGTGTTGTATTTCAAAAGAGCTTGAGCCAGTAGGAAGTTGGCTTTTTCCATGTCAAGCTTTTAGGCCAATGCAACGTGACAATGTCAGCCAGGCAAATTATTAATTTTGAATTTTCTTTAACAACTGAGTAAATCCATATTCTTCACTAACTCATGGATTATGCATCCTCAGCTCTTTATTTATTGTGTGCACTGAGATGAAGGAGTAGGTATGTTATTTGTTACTTCATGTTACTTCATATCCAATCATTATGATGCAAACAGATGATATCAAAGGAGGTTCCATGGGTTTCGTGATTCACTGCTCAGTAGGACTGAAACCTGGCTATAATGAGTATAAAGTCCTATTCAATTGGGACTTGTTTTACATGGGGAGCTAGGGTTGTGTAATTATTACCATAGTATTACTAGATTCTTGTGATCTCAACGTAACAAAAATTGTTTTCTTATAATTTTGACATTTACAAAAAGTGGTTATCTCATGATGCAATTTTATCATGAGAAAATTTTGCACCTTGTGTATGGGATTGGTGTTGCATGCATGCTGACGTCTTCGACATTGCCATCATAAATTAGATAATTTTCTGTAGAAATGGACTCTATCTATGCATTAACAGAGAGAGGTGTCATCTTCTCAAGTGTCAGACAATAATGTGGAAGTTGTCAAACACTGACAGACATAAAACGATTTCAGCTTGAGTGAGTGCCTGATCAATGAAAAAACTAATTTGTTCATCCATGATGCTGCATTATTTCACCAAGCTTTTGTTGCCTCCATCACAATAAAAGCAACATGTTTTGTTGAGTAAACAGAAAAATGAAGTCGTGACCATGAGGAAACAATTTTTGTTATGTTGATATCATGAGAAAAAAAACTATTTTGTTATATCAAGATCACGAGAAAGTTACATCGTGATCACGAGAAAACAAGAAAGGAAAAAAATAAAAATGCAAGGCCTCTTAGGGCTTCCGTACTGAATCCATCATGTCAATATTTTTTACAGATTGTGTTCCATTTGAATTGCTATAAAATTGTCATGGTTCAAGGGACTCGTGACTCCATTTCCTATCAACCACTGCAAGTCACATGTTTTGCTGCACCTGATTCACGTTTCGGTTAATGAGCACTGGTGTGTGTATATATAGTCCTTGTTTTTCACTTAGCCTTTGTTTTTCGTTGTTTAGACTCACATCTTTGTGTCACGGTGTTAATGTTAAGTCTTAGTGTTTGTTTCCTGCCACAGTCTCTAGGTATATCAGTCTTAGTGTCTTTGTCTTATTGTTTTGTAGTTTTGTTATATATTAAATCTTGAAAATCTGCGATTGCTTCCGCCTCCTCTACACAACCGTTACAGAACGAAAGACTGCTAATTTGGATGCAACGGATTATTTTTTTCCCGGAAGCCCGGTACACGGAGGAGATTTCCATCGCACTGGAGCGACTGGCTGGTCAAATTGAACTGCTAGGGCAGCTGAAGCAAGCCGGCCAGGAAGCCACACCGATATACACGTGGTTCCTGGCATATGTCCCGATGGAACTGGCTAGGCTCGTGCGCGGCAGGTGAATTGCGCCACGCTTCCCAGCCAGCTCCAGCCTGAGGCCATCTCCCGCCCTCCCTCCCCTGTTATGGCTCTCGCTCTGCCTTCCTGCTCGGCTGAGGTCATCTCTCTACCTTCCTGCTCGGCTGAGGTCGTCTCTCTGCCTTCCTGCTCCGCTGAGGATGTCTATCTGCCTCTTTGTTGCGCTGAAGACGTCGCTCCCCTTCTTTGCTATGCTCAGTGGGCCACTGCCCCTTCCTGCTCCACGGAGGAAATCGTTCCCCCCTCTTGCTCCGCAGAGAGCTTCGTTCCTCCCTTGGACCGTGCGGAGGACCTCGCTCCCCTCACTGGCCTCGTGGAGGACCTCACGGAGGACCTCGCTCCCCTCACGGGCCTCGCGGAGGCCCTCGTTTCACTTTCCTGGTTACTGTGCGCTGTTTCCCTGTTCGGCTGAAGTCATCACTCTACCTTCACGTTCGGACGTGGACTTCACTCGGCGTTCCTGCTCGGCTGGGGATGTTGTGCTGCCCTCCAGTTCGGCGGCGGACTTCGCCCTGCCTTCCTGTGCGGCCAGTGAAGTCGCTTTGCTTTCCTGCCCTGCTGTGACTGTCGTGCTGCTTTCATGCTCTTCGGTGGATTTTGCGCTGCTTTTCTGCTCTGCTGTGGATGTTGCTCTGCTTACTTGCTATGCTATGGTCTTCCTTCTGCCTCCCGGCGCCGTTGTGGGGACCGTGCTGTCTCCTGTGTGTTCTGGACCAGATTTGCCCAACGGGCCTGGGCCGCCTGGGGGCGGGGACCCCGTTTGGGCACTCTGGATTAGTGCCTTTGGGGGGTTCTGTCACGGTTCAAGGGACTCTGGACTCCATTTCCCATCAACCACTGCAAGTCACATGTTTTGCTGCACCTGATTCACGTTTCGGTTAATGAGCACTGGTGTGTGTGTGTGTATATATAGTCCTTGTTTTTCACTTAGCCTTTGTCTTTCGTTGTTTAGACTCGCGTCTCTGTGTCACGGTGTCAGTGTTAAGTCTTAGTGTTTGTTTCCTGCAGTCTCTAGGTCTCTAGGTATCAGTCTTAGTTTCTTTTTCTTGTTGTTTTGTCATTTTGTTATATATTAAATCTTTAAAATCTGCGATTGCGTCCGCCTCCTCTACACAACCGTTACAAAAACGATCTGTAGAATAACAACAGGTAAAAATTAGCCCATGAAAAAAGTGCAACAAAAGAGAATTTTGTTGCACTTGTCATTAAAAATAAAGACAATTCTCATTACTATGATCTTCTATTGAAACCAAAACAAAAGTATTACCCAAAAAGAATAAAATATAGACAATGTTTAAAAGGACTTACAGAAGTGATGGCTCTGGATATTTTAAGTAGGTTGAGTTCCTTAAAATACAGCATATATTATTTTTATTGTCATGTAACCTACTAATGAAATGCAACTTGAGTGTCTACAAGCGCTTACTGTATAATAAAAGGTCAAAACAATCATTTTGTTTTATAATGAGGTGTATGTAATATGCATGGCATTTTTAGTGTGGTAACTATGCATACATGTGTGAAGGCACTCCCATTTCTGTGATTTATACAGCAATCACAGGCATATGTGTGGAAACGTTATCCTATTTGTATAGTAATTTAAGCCGTATTACCCAGAACAATTAGTCCCAGGAACTTTTTACAAGGGACCATTTGGTTCCTCCAGACCTTTGTTGTCTGCATTTCCATCACGGTCTAAAGTACTGTGAAGATTAGGCAAATTAGTCCGGTGATGTATAACTGTGTGCAACAAGCACTTGGCAAAGATTCAAAGCCTCAAAGTATCAAACTGATTTTTGACACAAAATAAGCTGATTTTTTTTTTATTGTTAACAATTTTTATTGATTCTCATACACTTTTCAGAGTACAACAAGATATATCAATACAGAATCAAC
>JAFFST010052267.1:109920-120277 GCA_022414735.1 Noturus placidus
ACTATGGACTCCATTTCCCATCAGCCACCGCAAGTCACATGGTTTTCTGCACCTGATTCATGTTTTGGTTAATGAGCACTGGTGGGTATATATAGTTGGGTTTTTCACTTAGTCTGGGTCTTTCGTTGAATGTAAATGTGTTTAGACTCTTGTTCTATGTCTCTCGGTGTTCTGTGTCATGCCCGTGTTTTTCATGTTTAGTCTTAGTGTTAGTTTAATGTCACCGTGTTTAAGAATACCTGTCATAGTATCTTTGTCTTGTTGTTTTTGCGATCTCTATTAAAACTTTAAAATTTCTGCGATTGCATCCGCCTCCTTTACGCGAACGTGACAAAGCCTATATATTATGGAGTGACCATAAAATCACTGGTCAATAACTTTGATCTATTCTTGAGTTTTTGGTCAAAACTCCAGGTTTCTTCATCATTCATCTGTTCTTTGATAAATGATTTATTCTACAGTGGGATGACGATTGAAATAGCTCTAGAGTGACTCCTTTTATTGCTGAGACAATTAGCTATTATATGAACCATCTATTAAGAAATGAATGATTTGATGCATCCATTGATTAAACACTGAACAAATGCATGAGTGCTCAAAGGCCTTCACCCTCACTAATACTGTCACATTCTTCCTTTCTCAGATTTACTGAACATAAATGCAATGATCAGCCCAAACCACCAATCTCCTAATGTCTCACAATCTGACAACACAATATGTTTTGGGCTAAATTGTTTTCAATATTTATATTATGATAAGCCATTTTGAGAGTAATAGGGAGGGGGGTAGGAAAAGTATGGTGATGTAAAACTTTCCCTTTTTATAAATTTACATTACAATCCAGACAGTACAGGTTATTTCAATAAGCAATTAAGAGACAATGACCCTCCTTATCATGTAAAGCATAGAGAAGCCAGGGAAAGAATTCAGGTGCTATACTAGGAAGACAGTGAGTTCACTGTACTTAGGCTCTCCATAGAAGGAAAAAATGGTTCCCACACAGAATGCTATTCGCATGAGAATGTAGTGGCTGCCACTGTGGCTCTGCGGTGGCTCTCTTATTACAACAAGAATTCCAGTCATCAGACAATCAGACCGGATTAATCAGGCTAGATCTCAATTACAGTAGAGGTAATTTTCATGGCATGGCACTGGGAAACCTGTGGGGGAGAGAAAGGGAACAGGTTAGCTAAGCACTGGAATGTCAAGGTGGATTTAGAGCACCGGTTACACACCTTATTTCACCGTATATTAGAGACTTCAGGTACTGGAGGAGAAGATTCCTTGCACCTTGCATTGCCTTTTCAACTATATTTCCACTGTGTTAAGCAAGTTTAAGCAGCGTTTAAGCTGACCATGTTCTAGAGGAACAGTTCTACCCTGTTTTCACACAAATCTTTGGACTCCATCCTGCAGTGGACATCTTTTCAAACTTTCCACCCAATGCCGCACTCTTGATTTATGGCAGGCTGATGGTGGACCACCCACTCAGAGTTCTCCTGTCCATTCTCTGGCCCACGAATAGGAGAGGCTTTCATACAGAGGTCAGGGCCATTTAAAAGCCTCCTGAAGCCTTTAGACGTCTCTCCCCAGGTTATACATTACAGGGTGCCAGTGTCCCTCCCTATCAGGAAGCAGCACAATGATTTTGTCTGATGTTGGGACTGCCCTCCATGTAGGAGGAAATGGAGACCTGTTTGAAGCTGGATGAAGGCAACTATCAGCAATGTGTTGGGAGTAGCTTTCTCTGGAGAGAAAGCATTCCCAGATCTGTCAGTTCATCCAGCATGTAGGCAGAAGTAGCTGTCATGCTAGCTATGTCATTAAGGAGGTCATTTCACTGACATTAGTCAGTTCAGTCTTGTGTGGTTGAAATAGACCATGGTGCTCGCCTCTGTACTCATCGTCCTATGTTTCACAATTGTCTTATGTCATAGTGTTATGGTTCAAGACTCTGCTGGAGTCCTGTGGGTTATGGCACCTTTTTTTATAGATCTCCGCTGCTCCTCCCTTAGTCTTCTTCACCTCTCTACTAAGACAACCACACACACCCTGCTGAGGCAGCTAAGGCAGGCTTCCTGCTGATCCTCCTGCCAATATCCCAAAGATTGTCAGAAGCTCAGAGCAGATAAGCATCTATGGAGTGGTACAAAGCCCCTTTTAAATTTGGAGATTTCTATGTGCTTGTAACATAGCATAACTGTGGGTTATGTACTGCAAGTGCAGTACATCCATATTTATTCAAGTAAACACAAACTCTAATGTGATGAAATTGGAAGCGGCTCCTGTGAATAAAAATTGAATTTAATTAACACACAGATGGTGCAGTATTTGCAATCTTACCACTGCACCTCTTATCTCTGATTTATGCCCATTTATCTTAGCACATAAACCTACATACTATATTGCACAAAGTTGCACATTCCGAAAACAGTCCAGGCATAGAACCTTGAGGGTCACATTCTATTACACATACCTGAAGAGGTCATACTACAATTGTTACTCCTTTTTCAACTTTTTTAGCTTTTTGGTCTCCTCTGAGCCTGTCTTCCTTCTGTTCTAAATGGTATTATTCAATTATGGTTCACACAATAGAGCAAAGAATAATCATCCAGTTAATCTAGCTTTCTTTTATTTTTCTGGTATTATTATTTTTCTATTCTCCCTCAAGATCTTTCTGACACACAGCGAATACTGTAATGTCTATGGTTTCTTTATAGTTTGAATATCTACTAATCCAGTACCACTCTCTCTGTAGTATGTGATATAAATATAATAATTAAAAAATAGCGCTTTTTACAATGGTACATTGTCTCAAAGCAGCTTTTACAGAAATATCATTTTACATTTACAAGCGACTTACTAATGAGAGCACATTCACACACCAATTGTAGCAGAGCTGCCATGCAAGGTGCTAGCTTGCCATTGGGGGCAACTTAGGGTTCAGTGTCTTGCCCAAGGACACTTCGGCATGGGATCACCCGGGCCGGGATACCCCACGGTTAGTGGATTAGTGGACAACCTGCTCTACCGACTGAGCCACAGCCGCCCTATATATAGTCTATATATAGACTATATATAAATATATGTAAATATATAGTCTACTATGTGTTCTAGTGACTCAGTGGAGCCATTGTGTCAATAGCTTTTGTATCTCATCATGACCATCTTCTCTGCACAGAAAGCTAAGGTAATATCATACAAAAAACACAACCAATTTCCCTCCTCCCACTCTAAAAAAACATACACAAAGGGGGCTATAATAGGAGGTAGCACATAGATTCCTTCATTCCATTCCTTTTTTCACTATAATACACTACCACTACTACAGAAATGGAAGCCATTTCTGATGGTTCGGAGGACTGCTCTGTCAGGTATCATTGTAAACATTGGTTTGCTCTGGAGGGGAAAGTGAAAGGGAGAAGGGTGTGGCTTCGGGGCGAGGAGCGAAATTGCAAACCTAAGGTTTCTGATTCGTCCTGTTATTATTTTTGACATCAGTCATTTACAATAGCTGCGAAGGTGGCAATGGAAAATGTGATATCGATTGTGTGCCCTGCAGGCTTTTCACACCCCTCAGTCCTCTGCTGTGTCTCTTTTTCTTCCACACATACACATGCACACACTCTGTCTCTCTCTTTTTACACATTGTTTTCTCTTTCCTCTCCTCTCTTGCTTCTATTTCTTTAAGACACCATGAAATGGCCTGCTTGATTAATGATAGATGGTTTGCTGCTGGAGGCTGTCTACCCCAAATACTGAGCTGAAAATACAAAAATTGTACCACAAAAGCACACCAGAATGGCCATTCATAATGTGTTAACCCAAATTATCTGTACGCAGTGAAAGCAACTCATTGTTAAACTCATTGCTCAGGCTAGCATCATTAAAACACAGGAACTGAATGTGAGAGTTGGCCCTATGGGAAAAATACACCTGTACCATAAACATTAACGTGTGATGTCTGGAGACTACCTAAGACACTGCCTGGTTTGTTTGCGCAGGTCCACTGTTTATGGTTCGTGAGGGCATTGACACAGGCAGAAGAAGCTCATTTCCAGGGCTGAGGTGAAGAAAATAAACCAAAGAGTGAGAGATAATGCATGCTTTCCCAAACAGCGTGGAGGCTGACAGACCAAAAGCAAACATGTAAAACGAGACCTCTTCAAAGAGAACAGAACAAATTGTATCTCCCTCAGGGTGAAGAGTCAATTGTGTGTGTGCGCGCGCGTGTGAGTGTGTGTGTGTGTGTGTGTTTGTAAATCTTGTCTGCACTGTGATTAAAGCGGTAGAGAGGACCCAATAATCAGCACACACTCACACATACACTTCAGTGCTCCTTTCTCAAATTAAACTATGACCCTCACTCTTTATCTATCCTCTTTTCAAACAACTGATTGGCCAGTTAAGAGACATCCTCATCAAAAGTTTCATCTAATCACTCCCTTTTTTGCCTGAAAAACATAATTTTACACATGCAAGTTAATCAACAGCAAGTCTTTGTGAGATGAGTGCAACATATTTTCCCTCCTGCCAGCTTTCCACCGAACTGCCCTCTACATGGCACAAATCAGCCATAAAGCAACAGATAAAGCCACGCTGATGGACGTGAACACGATAATTATATGAATCCCAACAAGAGCAGAAGAGAATGTCATTCCCATGTGCAATAGGCAACTTGTCAGGGAAAATGCACCACATTTTAGCATTTAATTAGCTTTTTTTTATTCAGTCATTTCTATCTGCAATGAACAGTGGAGAAATTGTCTTCTCTTGTTTAGGTAAGATGTTTTCTCATGTAGCAGCACAAAAACAATCTCAGCTGTAATTTCTGCTTTCTCAATGCTAAATGAAAACTTGTGGCCACATTTAATAGAGCTCAAACCGATGTCACACTACACGCACACACACACACACACACACACACACACACACACACACACACACACACAAACATACACCTACCTGTGTAATTAGGCTGCAAACTGTCATCGCATTAGTGTGCATGCAAGAATCTAGCATAATGAGGTGGAGATTATAAGCTTTGTGTGCAAGTTTGCTGGTAAATGTGTGGCGTGCTGAAGGGATTTGGACTGAAAGCTTATGCTCTATGGTTACAATAACTGTTGCATTAAGGCCCTTATTCACAAGGGTTAGGAAAACAAAGCACAGACGAGTTAAGATAGATGACAAAACAAGAGAAACTCTTCAGGAAACAATCGTTGAGGTTCTCTCAAGGTGCTCAGATCTAAAATATTTTATTTTACCTACTTTTGTTGGTTTGCTTACAATCGTGCATAGAATAAGTAGCAGGTTTGATGTTTTTAAAAATGAATCAACACGCTTTCAGGTTAGTTTCCTTGGCCCACTCACACCTTCTTAGGATGATGTCTGCTTGAAAACAACAGAGCAGGGTGCTGCAGAGCCCCTATCGAGACAGGGCCCACGAGGTTAATAAAAAATGCACAGAAGAGAGGCTGTGAGTTTTGAGAAAGATAACATCACTGGCTTTATTGGCCTTTTCTAGATAAGCACAATAGCACCGTAAAACAGTATGAGGCCCAGCAACATCACTGGAAAATAGAGCTACCTCCCTCGGAAGTAAAAGAACTGAAGTGAAAAGACTGAGGAGGGGCAGGCAGAGAGAGACTTGGGTGTGTGATGATTTGAATGTTGAATGTTCCAAGGCTCAAACTTGCAAAGCTACAGCAGCTGCTGTTAAAGGTGCTTGGAGTCTCTGTGTACCCCTCTCCTCCATTTGGGTGTTATATGGCTTTGTGAGACTTCCCTTCCCCCTCACTCCTGTTTCCCCAGTTGCTTTTCCATGGGACCCTGTGGTTTGGCCCTCAGAAAGAAGAAAATCGGCCTAGAAGAGCGACACCCAGTGTGTCTTATTTAAAAGAGGATTACCTATTAACCTCCAGAGGTCCATAGAGAAAGAGAGACACATTTGTTTGCATATGAGCTTAAGCAAGAGAAAGAGAGAGCTAACTGGTTAATTTGCATAATAAGGAAAAGGCTTTCTGATATAGAATTCTGTTAAAAAAATGTTATTCCTGTAAATGTGGGCTGTCTTTAGTGGTTGGTTTGTGAGCTCAGATGTTTTGGATATAGAGTTGTTCTACCAAACATATCATTTTCTTTGTAATTACATCATCAGCTGTTTACTGGCACTCTGGAAGTTCCATTTTGAGAATGCATTTCAGTCATCAGATATATCAGACCAGCTTTTATTTAAACAAGAAACCACAGTTACCACTATCGGTCATACAGTATGTGTGGCTTAAGAATAGGTGTAACATAGAACTCTTAGCTGTTTAAGACAGCCATAGGTTTTTAGTTTTGGTCCAAGTCATCCTGTAAAACAAAATACTATGCATTCATCACGTTCTGCCAACAGCAAACATTAGAAAAAGAAAATAAATGTTACCATGAACACTTGGCCTGACAGGATCCTAATTAATGCACTGACATCTCAATTGAACACATTCTTTAAAACAGCTACCAGCTGTAAGTGGTACAATTCAGTTTAAGGATTAGAAACGCAAGAAGTTTTTATGAGCCCTATATTCAACTTCTCTCTAGCTCTCCTTTCTGTCAGGGCACAGTGGGAGGATCAAGTCACATGTTATGTGACCTATGACCTCTGGGTGCACAGCTGGGGATGGTGTTCGCATTCCTTATCTACTAGACATGAATCCATTAACCTATGCAATTGCAACAAGGCAGGTAATTGTTAATTCAAGCAATTGCTTTAATCAAGCTTTCCTTCCAGCTCAGAAAATCCCTTAATTTCCTTTAGAATTCCTAGATATCATTATACAGACATGGAGCAACAGCATTAGCTTTCTCTTTAGTCCAACTGTGTAATGGACCATTCCGGAACAAACTGGGAGCAAACTGGTTGTACTCTGTCTGAGTTTCTTTTTTGATGATGCATGCATGGTGAATTTAAAAGATAGATGGTTACCCCAATGTCTCAAAAAATGTCTCACAGGTCCTATTATATGGGATGATAGGATTTTAATGGCTTTGACGATAAAAACACATGGTGACAATGAGCTCACTTTTTTGTTTTTGAGCTCAAACTGTGGGACTCCATTCTCTGCAAGAGGTTCCACAATTGGTTTCAAACTTGCTCGTCATTTGTACATTCAAAAGCACTACTTCAAAAAGCTTGCGTTTTGGTCAGAATCTACATGAAGAATTAAAAATGTAAGTTATGGTTCAGGCATACAAGGCTAAAATGTGCTTTGAGCTCTGTCTGAAATCTCCCCCGTGTTGAGTCATAGAGCTCCTTTCCCTTCCCCCCAGTGTGCTGCCCTCCATAGCCTTACTCCATACTGAGTGAAACTCCTTCTTGATAAGTGAATGGGTTCATAGCTGGGAGGTTATGGATACCAGTGGCTGTTAGAGGTTGCAGTGTCAAGGATCCCTCTGTGTCTGCCAAGTCTTTCATCTCCTGACAAATAGGAGGCCTCTGATTTTGTCTGCGGTGGGATATATGTAAATACCCGTGTCACAGGGGATTTTGGTAAGATATATTCCCTCTTTCTCAAAATGGGATGTATGGAAAGGGCTGAACTGGACAGCAGAAAGCTGTGGCAGTTGTGTAACGATACATCACAGTTTATCTTAGTGGAATGTTATTATTCCTTAATCCCTAGTATACATGAGGACTTTTTTTAGATGCTCAGACCTTTTTTTATTATTATTTTAGACACTCAAGCCAGACTATATTAGTCCATCGACTTGCTGGTTGTGCCCAGTATTATTCCTTCACACCATAGATACCTCTTATACAGACACCTCAGTCTTTCACAGACTCAATCACATTGCAACAAAAGGCAACATCAGCAAAATCGTGTCTTTCTTTGTTTGAATGGGGTACTAATATTACTTGCCTTTTGAATAGTGAGTGGCCAGAGTACTCACAGGGTACTCACTCTGATATTGCCACTAGTATCATGGCATTATGGGAATGCAAATGTCACTTCACCTGAGACAAATACAACCGGCAGCGATAACTCAATGGATCAGTTAAATAGGTCTTCTTTCTGAAAGCAGACCATCTATCCCGACCCTGTAGCGGTTCCAGGCCAGGCCAGGAGAGATAGATTACAGGTGCTTCCTGCGGTCGGAAACGGCTGATTAAAGAGGTTAGCCCTGTCTTCCTCCATGCACCCTGCTCTTTCTCTTAAGCATTTTTTTCATCTTTAACTCCCTTTTTCAGATCAGTAAACAGCTCTGAAACTGATGCTGTGAGCCTGAAAAGTCTTGCGTGCTCCAGCAGTGGCAGAGGAATTCCCCACCCTGAATTCTCAGCTGCGTTTAGATAAATAAAGAGAGTGAATGAGGGACTTTCTCCAACAACCTGCTTAAGAGACAGCTGACAAGAGTGTCGCCAGTGAAGGGTGTTGGTTACATACTCACTCTGTCTCCACACTAAACATGCCATTCTCACCCATCCCCCACACGCACACAGTACATACACACACATGAAAAAATTTAACAAACTTTGATTTAATTTATGACCTTAAAGACATTTTGTCTCATGCTTGACATTTGTACTTAAGATAAATTTAAATAATAAAGTTGATGTTCATTTATTAATTATATAAACAAAGACCTCAATTATTAAATAAAATCAAATATCAAAATATGAAAAAAATATACAAGAATTCTAGAATTGTTGTATATTTAAGAGTGTAAACTTCTATTTTTTTAATTTATTTTTTTTTGCAGTAAAAATTTTAAAATAGGTAACTGTCCCTCGAACAAGCAGTTTTCATTAAGACCATAAGAAAAGCAGCCAAGACTGCTGGAAAAGCATTATAGATAGCCACCTTATGATGCTGACTGAGAATGCCAAAGCTGTCATAAAAGTAACTTTTTTAGTCTAAAGTGCTATTAGCTTCGATGTCTTACCAATTGATAATGTGGAATATTCTAAAGAAAAAAAAATATATAGATATTCCTACAAGCAGGTGTATCTAAGTGTGAGATACTGCACACACACCTAAGAGTACTTAATCTGGACTCAACCAACATCATGTTGGTTGGGGCTTGGGGCCTGTTACTGCTTCAATGATGATTGTCCCAGCTAACACTATGTCCACATAGTGAGCAATAAATTGACAAGATGACCATTTATTTTCAATGTATGTGTGTAACATGGAGCCATGAGAAATAGTGACAAGCAACAGCAGCATAATTGACATGTACATTGAGAGTTGCTCAATTCTATGCAAATTAAGATGCCCTGAGTTGGGTTTCTACCCTGTTCAGGGTGTGCCCCACCTTGTGTCCTGAGTTCTCTCAGACAGGCTCCCCACAACCCTGTGTAGGATAAGTGGTACTGAAAATTGATGAATGGATGAAAATTAGGTAAGATATGCTAAAGTAACAAATCTAAACTTTGGACAAATCCTATGCCACATGTGATCCGACATTTCTTCTTTTCTCCACTCACAACTTTAATGGCGCACTTATATAGCGCTTTTATCCAAAGCGCTTTGCACTGTGTCTCATTCACCCATTCAAACACACACTCACACACCAATGGTAGCAGAGCTGCCATGCAAGGCGCTAGCTTGCCATCGAGGGCAACTTAGGGTTCAGTGTCTTGCCCAATGACACTTCGGCATGTGGCGTTATCTGGGCCGGGAATCGAACCGCCAACCCTACAATTAGTGGACAACCCGCTCAACCGACTGAGCCACAGCCACCCCGACTTTAGTTTTCCTACTTGCAATTAGTTCCTGTTTAATGTTAGATGAAAAAAAAAACATTTAATTCAATATTTAATAAAGTAGCAGAGATTGTTGGTGGCTCTGTTGAGCTAGTACACTTAGCTTGCTTTGCTAATCTATCAGTGAAGCTAGCATGCAACATATAAATGAAACAACCAATCTTTACACCAATATTTTTAACTATTTGTCTCCATACAGAGGGGAAATAACCCCTTTTTTATTAAATGTCTAATGAAATTATGTCTAATGAAATTCTAAATGTCTAATAAAAATTTCATACATAGTTTAGTGATGAGAATGAATTCAGTACATTCTTCCTTTGTCAAAAGCATTCTTTAAGGCTATCTGAAAAAAATATCTTTACATATATATATATATATATACATATATATAAACTACATGATGTGTAGCTTTTAAGGATCTTCTGGTGGACCTTACTGTGTCAAGCAGCTCCTATTTAAGTGATGCCTTGATTGTGAACAGGTGTGGCAATAATCAGGCCTGGGTGTGGCTAGAGAAATTGAACTCAGGTGTGGACAACCACAGTTATAGTAAGGGGGGCAATCACTTTTTCACACAGGGCCATGATGGTTTGGATTTTTTTT
>JAFFST010052267.1:127157-135525 GCA_022414735.1 Noturus placidus
TTCTTTTCATATTAAATGTATTTTTTTCAATTAAGAATGTCTTTGACAAAAGAAGAATGGATTTTTTATCATTCTCATGACTGGATCAGGAAGTTGTCGCAAGGTTGCAATGGACTTTAACAGAAAACATAGCAAGCATATCACACATGACACTGTTGCCCAACTTATTAACAAATTCAAAAAGACTGGAAGTGTTGTGGACATCCACAAAGATCCACTGATGAAAGAATAGCCGAGGTCCTATTACATAGGTCCCCCTATGTAAGGAGACATTGGGACACCCTGTAGAGATACAGAAGAAAAGATCACAACCTAAACTGTAGCTCCCTAGCATGTTTTCATATATCGGTGAGGATCACATGTCCCCACAAGGATAGGAATATCAAACAGGTTTCCTATTGTAATAACACTTGGCTGGTCACTTTGAGGAAAATTGCTTTCTTCTTTCTCAAAAACTGCAGAATATTAGAGCTAAATATTTATTTTTGGTTAATTTAAAGTTAGGGTTAGATTTAAATGTAAGCATTGCTTTAATTAGCTTTAATTTAAATATGTCAAAAAGGTCCTCATAAGAAAGACAAAAAAGTGTGTGTGTGTGTGTGTGTGTGTGTGTGTGTGTGTGTGTGTGTGTGTGCGCGCGTGTGTGTGTGTGTTAGTGTTTATGAGAGTTTCTGCTGACTGAGAGCAATGTGCCAGGCCAGATCTGGGATTCACCAGGTCACAGCCTTTCATTGCAAGAGGCCCCAGCTCGAAGGTAACTGGCCAGAATGAGAGAAAAGAGCTCTTGTTCTCCTGCTCACAAAAGCCAGAGCTGGACATTCCTAAATAATCAATTGCTTCACTCAACATTTGTTTGCATCTCTTTTAACACAGCATAGATAACTGCGTCTTTTCATTCCTTTTCATTCACTAACTGCTTCCTGATAGAATATTTTTTTTTTAGATATAATATCACACAATTTCTCAAAATACTGTTTTTGATCTTGAAAAAAACAATAATGGAACATATCTTAAATCAGTCTATTAGACAACCCAGGTGCTTTGCTGTTAATTAGTACACAGTGAAGCATGCCCTTTGGTTGTCTTGAGCTGCCTCTACAGATGGAAAGTTTAATCCTGCATTTATTGCTGGCTGCAGTCAAACACATACACTTTAACATTCCACTCCAGGGCCTATTGATTGCACTGGCCACAGACCTGACATGACATCCTGTACTACAGAGACCATCAAGGTGCTATTGATATCACCCTGAACCCTCACTCATGAGAAGCAACCTGGGATCCTTAATCTCTATCAATGTTACCATGCTAAATGCTTATCTCAACTTGACATGTTATTTGTATCCAGCATATCCACCTGTCCCTAGAAGAAGTCTGTGGAAATTTTCTCATGATGGATTCAAACCTCTACCATTCAGACTAATGGCACATACTGTAATGCAATCTAGGTTTTTCGGGACAAAGGCAGTGGCTAAGATTTGACCAATAAGTTTTTTCTTCTTTTTCCTTCGCCTCACTTTGCTTTCTCTTTTCGGAAATGGAGTGCCTGGTGTTTATCTAGTCTATTAATCTCACTAAGTATTTTGTGGAAAGGAAACAATAGCCCTGGACATCGCCTTTTTCCTTAGATGCAGGCCTTTGATAGGAAATCTATACACACCGAGAAGCCAATTTTTTCTCCTCGGATAGTGTAGGGCCAGAAAGAGAAGCCAGAAAGATACACTTGGATGAGAAAAAAAAATCCCTAGAGGAAAGGACCTACAAAAGAACAAGAAAATGGTTTATTGGTGTAAGTTGTCCTTTTGCGCTGATCAAGGATGATCTTCCTTTTTAAAATACAGTGTAGCTATTATAAGAAAAGGCATGGAAACTGCCCTCATGCCAAATATGCCTTCCCTCCACAGAGCTATGACAGTTTTAAGAGAAAGTGCTGTTAGGATAGATTCCATAGATAGGATAGGTACGGGCATTTTATGTTAATATTGATCGAGGATATGTGTTTGCCTCACCCGTGCCCCTACTCAGTCTGTTGTATTGCCTTGCGTAAAGATTCCTAATGTATTTCAGGCTTAGCTGTCTTCAATTAATTCTGTGCCTTCAGGACTTCTCAGGCTTTGTATCTAAGGTCAAGCAGGGTCAGGGCAGAGTTTCCCTCCCCTCTGTCAGTGTGTCTGTGTTTCCCTCTAAGCACTTGTAGGTTTGTGTGGAAACCGCAGCGCATAAGGCTAAATCTAGCTAGCAGCTGGTGCTGTTCACTCCATGTTTACTTTCTTGCGCTAAATCTACTGCTACCCACCATGACATTGCTTCAGCCTTCTCTGACTGAGTCTGATAATCAAGAGACTCTTTATAAAAACCAGACCGGCTCTCTGTACTAACTCCGGTGATTTTCTCATGTTCTTTCACCCTGACTCAACTTCTCAAATTTGAGCAGTAACTCAAGAAGTAAAAGTAATTTTTTCTGACCACAATAAAGCTGTAGAACACACACACACACACACACGATGGGCAGAGCTACCAGCGCTGCATATGGGAGCTGTTTGTTCACTGCTGTGTCAGCATGGCCCACTGTGCCCCTGAGCTAAGTCTAAACACTGCACTTTGTGGCCGAGAAGCCATCTGTTGGAAGACAGGAATCTGACAGGCCGTCCAAAAGCCAGTAAACAGTGGTGGCTGTTAAGCTGCTCTGTGTTCTACTGTCATGTAAATTTCAACAGTGAGTAATGCCCAATCCTAATCCCACACCACAGTTGAGGAACACACGGTATATAATCTGGGCAGCACAGCTGTTTGTAGAACCAGTAAAAGACCCCATAGACATATAAACACAAAGTATGTGAACTTGGAATTAAGTAAAATGTTTGTGCATTTCTTGTTTTCAAATAAACTGGAGCAGTGTGTGTGTGTGTGTGTGTGTGTGTGTGTGTGAGTGAGTGTGTGAGTGAGTGAGTGAGTGAGAGAGAGAGGGAGAGAGAGGAAAAAAGACAATGATTCATGTATTGCATATTCTATGTAAAGCATATAAATATCATATAATTTCAATATCATGTCTTTTTTTTTTTGCTTCACAGGTACATGAACTAATGTGAGGCTTTTTGGAAATGTCATTACCTCATTGCTCATTAGAAACTGAATTTCATCCACTGGTGAGTAGAACTCGGAGCCACTTCATCCTCCAATATCATACTTGATTATGGAGATTTACATGGGGTAATTGTGTCTCTGCCTCCCAACCTCTGGAAAGATCAATTCCACATTTAGATTATGTGTGTGAACAAGGCACCATAAGGCTCTTAATAGCTCACCAAATTGTGTAATAGCTACTTCACATGTCCAGTGCACCAGTCCCTTAGGAGCACTGACTACCATCTGTCCTTGTGAATAGAACAGAGACAGATAAATCACTAAATAAAACAATATTTGCAAAATAATATTTGCAGCATTTATTGACCGATGGAGATGTGATCAATGTTGCACAAAATGAATCATGATGGATTTGGCCTGTATCCACCAATTATGGCAAAGGGCGAAAAGGCCTTTCGTTGAATTGGCTAAACATAATGCTGAGTAAGCAATTATCCATATAGATAAGTCACACTCAGCCCTCTCACCTCTGCCCTCTTAGAGAAAAATAGAATAACCCAGAATATATAATGCAGGCTTTTTTCCTATTAGCTGCCAGTGTCTTCAGACTTTAAGTGCATCTTTATCTGATTTCTACCTTCTACTGACTGGCTTTTACAAAGATATTTTAAGACAAAAGTTCTTCTGGGCCTGATGGACTACTGAACAATTATTTCAGTCTTCAAGACTAGCTCATATTTTTGAGATGTACAGCATAGATTTGAAACCCCCCCTCAGTGCATTGATATGATATGAGGTCTCAGTGAGTGGGTGGATGGAAGTTCTTGTCTTTTGTTTTGTTTTTAAAAAGAGTACCAATAGGCCAGAGAGTGTAAACACACTGGTAAAATGACCCAGACTGCCCCTCCATTTACAAAGTCCCTGGCCAGACAGGTTGTAGGTGTGAGGGGCAGACATCCCAACCATGAGCACTGTCTCATCACAAAGAGGCACAGTAAAGAAAAATAGGGTTTAGAGGGGCACTCGAATCCACGATAAGAGAGCAGAGGGTTGCTGATTAAGTTATTCTCACGTAAACAATAGCTCTCTACTCTCTGGAGATTCAATTGATTTATGAACTCACACAGAGATTTGTGGTGTGACAGTAAATCATGCCTTGAATCCTACATGGCTGCAGCTCAATACATGAAGGCAATACAAAAATGTTGCGAGGGAAGAAATAAACAGGTTTTTTTTTCTTTTCATACAGCCTCACCTTACATTTATACACCTCAGGCATGCTATTAACTGAATTTATTATTATTATTATTATTATTATTATTATTATTATTATTATTATTATTATTATTATTATTATTATCATTATTTAATGCTAGGTCTGATATTTCAGAGCCAAAGCTTATTTCACTGTTTTTCGACTTTCATTCTATTTTCAGTCAACTTAATCATCTTTTTGATGACTGTACCATACCGTGTTCTATAGGAGTTTAGCGGTTTAGCTATGACCATAAATAACTATGAACATAAATAACCGAGATATTCTGGAAAGTTGCAATCACCGTTTAGCCCACACTGCCTCTACAACTGCAATTTGTAGCTAGAAAAAAGCTTGATTATAGTTAAGTTTGACATGGTAATCATATTTTTCTATGCATTTTTTTTACTCCGGGTCTAGACATACACGCAGAGAGACACACCTCACAAAGATGGCAGGTATTAGCATGAGAAAGAGTTCACACAGACAGCATTGCACATTACGCATTCAGGGAATTTATATGAAATTCAGCTGCTGTCACTCCTGCTGGTCCATAATCTAGCAGCAGTGTCTAAAACTGATCTTCCCAACAATCGAGTGCACAACATATGTCGAAGAGAAAATAAGGTGCTCATTAAAATATAGATCAAATGTAAGGAAAGTGGTGGTAATATCAAAGCTGTCAGCGGCTGCCAGGGGAATAGCATTGAGTGGTCTGTGTTAATGAGACAAAGCTGTTTTTCTTAGTTTTGAGGAGAAAAAAGTGCAGGAGTAATAAATAAAAACACTAAATTTTTCTTAGACTTCAAGCCCTGTCATCTGGCAAATTGTGCCCATTCTGCTGCAAGCAACTCTAACTCTCGAGTTTGAATAATAGTAGCTATATTTTTCCCCCCAATACTATTATAGTGAGTTTAGAGACACTATTAAAAAGATGGTTCGGCTAAAAAGGAAAAAATAATAATGGGTGCAAAGTTGCCATAGTTTTGAATGTAAACATGAGTAGAATAAGTGTAAATAATCCATTGAATCTGAAACTTTTTAATTTGTTATTAATTTGTGTTCACTTAATTTAATATTTACTTAATTCTTAGGAAAGAGTTGGCATGGGGTGCAGCAGATGTTTGTGCCTCACAGTTCCAGTGTTCAGCGTGTTTCTCCTCGTGACTGGGAGACTAAACCATCCATCCATCTTCTATACTGCTTATCCTTCCTTCAGGGTGACAGGGGAGCATGGGGCACAAGGCAGGGTACACACTGGACAGGGTGCCAATCCATTGCAGGGCACAATCACATACACATTCACACACCCATTCATACACTACGGACACTGTGCTTCCTACATCACCTTTGTTTATTCACTTCCTTTTTCAGCATGTGTCAAAGCATCCAAGCAAAGGCGAAGCCATATGTATTTCTTTCACTCTGTCCCAGATTTGTGCATGCTAGCAATTTTGGACAGGATTACTTTGGACTCTCTTGAGTGTTGAGTGACTTGAAGGTTTTCAGTCCCAAGAGCTGAAGGTAGTGTTGAAGTGGATCATGCCGCATGGGTGATCTCTTTGACCAAAGACTTGCAAGGCTCAAGGCTTGCTATTTTTTTCTTTTTCTTTTTCCTTTCTTTTCAGAAGAGAACTTTGCATTCTCAGCAAAATATACAGCATATACAGTTTATTAGTGCATTTTTTACTTGGCACAATTGGAGTTGGCGGTACACCGTAAGCACTTTCTAGCAATGTAGACTGCTTTGGCTGTATAAGCCACTTCATATGGAAATACCAAAATCCCTGCAAGCGCTGTCATTTACCAAGTGGGAGAATACATTTAAGGTCCATGCTTTATTAGATTTTACAGGTCCCCTTAGCAGAATGTAAGGTGTGCATGTGCACTCTCTTTAGCTTGCTTTCTGATGACCACAATTCCAGGAAATCAGGAAAATTTGCAGGTGGACTTTTTTCCGCCCTTTCAAAAATTGAACTCATATTTTAATAAAAATAATAAATAAATAAATAAATACTAATCACAAGATAGATAATTATTATCAGAAGATAATTAGTGGGATAATAGTATAATAATGAGAAAATAATAGGATAATAATTTGGCAAAGTGTAGGTACAGCTACGATAATAGTGCAAACCTTTATAATGATAATACAGTCTGTACAACACTGTACCTTTCCATGTTCCTTAGGTGATACTGTTATATTTTATACATTTAATAAACATGTATATCACATGCAAACATTTTAAAAGATTTAAGGTACATAATTAGCTTTTAGAGCAAAGTTTAAAGATACATAATATGCACTTTCTAGGTAAAAGATCCATACTAAATGTACAAAAGGTATATCACCGAAGGGACCACTGCAGGGACAAGGAAAATGTTAGTGTGTTAGTTTATATGTTCTGTACAGGGAGGATTTTATTCATTGTTTATAATTACCGATGTTCCTCATTGGATTAGTCTCCTGGTGCTTTTTATGAAGATTAGCCTAATGGTTATGTCAGTATTGATCACATTAAAAGGATCTAAAGAAACAAAGCTCTGCTCTGCTGCATTGCTACACCTGTTTTCACCAGCAGCCCACTGATCACCTGGTTAATTCTCTAATACAACTAATAAAAAAATAATCTTTATAAAAAAAAAATCTTTTTATATTCTGTAGAAGAGGTATTTTCAGATTTTTTTTTACCAATCATTTGCATTTTCATCATGCTAACATTTAACAACCACACATATGGCTACAAATATGCCATGCTCTGTGTAGCATGATTTATTTTCTTGCATCAGTATGCTTACAATGCCCATTACCAGATATACTATACACATGCTGTCATAGTTAGTTGGAAGTGAGTTGGACAGTAATAGTTCTGTGAGAAACTGTATGCATGTACTGTATTATTTATTTCTTTTATTTATTTATTTATTTTTATTATTTTTTTACAAACAATTAATGCTGAATAAGTAATTAAAGGCCTTTCTCTTCAGTGATGTATTAAGTGATATGCTTGAGAAAAAGTTTAATTTAAACTGTTAAACTGAATTTCCTTAATTCAAATATTTACCTTAGATCATGTGAATGAATTGAGTTGCATTTGCACACTGTGTCTTGTCATACACAAATTAATCAAGTTAACTTAATAATATGGTCATTTCTTCCTGTCAGCACCAACATCCTTGTGAGATTTCATATCATAATTGGATCATGTTCATACTACGTGAATTGATCACACTCACTCTACATAATTCAAACTAATATATGAGATTCTTGTTCAAATAAAATTGAGTATAAGCAATTAAATCACATTTTGATGAGAAATTTTATATTTTTATGTAACGATACATATTGTCTCTTAAATCATATATTTGATCAACCACATATTCCCTTTTTTCAAATTATAAGTTGAGAATGCAGGAAATTACCATCCATACCAAAGCTTATGTGGCATTTCCTTTGATCAGGCCCAAGGTTCACCAGAGCGTTGCTTTCACCTTTGTGCTATTCCCTGAGCATTATTTATGAACCGCTGTCTCAGAATTGTGTTAATGGGAGGAAATGAAGTGTTTTGTGAGGCCTGACGTTGCCTGAGTGTACCTAGTGTGTCTGTTCATTAACTCAGTATTTACTCAATGTTGCCAAATCTCATTGGTAATGCTTGCTCATGGACCTTAGGTCTTGGGTGTATCTACATATGACTTGCCCTTTATGTCTTGTATGCATAAAGTATGCTCTCATAGGGGATAATAATGTATGTATCATATGCAATACACAAATACCCGATACACAAATACACGATACCCCTGGGAGATCAATAAAGTATCTATCTATCTATCTATCTATCTATCTATCTATCTATCTATCTATCTATCAAAAATCAAGTTGCTGTGAGTGTATGAGTTATGAGAGTATCATGGCTGTGTGCATATATCAATCTCCAACATTTTTTTAAAAAATGTGAGAAATATTTATATATATATATATATATATATATATATATATATATATATATATATATATATATATATATA
>JAFFST010052267.1:139229-153817 GCA_022414735.1 Noturus placidus
GGATCATTCATAGATCCTCACTGAACTTCCGGAGAGAGTTTGCTGCACTGAAAGTAAAGGGGCTGAATAATTTTGCCCGCCCAATTTTTCAGTTTTTTATTTGTTGAAAAAGTTTGAAATATCCAATAAATTTCGTTCCACTTCATGATTGTATCCCATCTGTTGTTGATTCTTCACAAAAAAATTACAGTTTTATATCTTTATGTTGGAGGCCTGAAATGTGGCAAAAGGTTGAACAGTTCAAGGGGGCCGAATACTTTCGCAAGGCACTGTATATGCATTGCATAGGGAGACAGAAGTGCAGAAGAGAAAGGAAACCAAATTTATAGCTTGTCGACAGTGTGCAGGTTTATGCCAAAGCAGAAAATCTATGTGAATCGATCATTAAGTGTCAAGACTAAGCATTGGATTTTTCTCGCTGCTCTTCCTGCTCCACTGCCTCTATTACTACTGCATCAAGGGACCCTTGATCATGGCTACAACCATGTGTTAATCAAGGTGCCTTTTAGTTTCCTATATTGTTGTGACCTCATCTTGGCCTCTATCTCTAAACCACCTATCCATCTGTGGGCCTTGAAAATGAGCACTAGCCTCAAGATGGAGGGAAGCTTTGTTTGTTTGTCTCAGAAGTGATATACTCATGTCCACTCTCCTTTTTTCTTTTGTTGATCAAGTGCTGCATGATGATAAACAATCAATTGCTTTTCTAGGGTGCATTAGCCTTTCTAATACCCCCACGTCATTAACACCCAATGCATCATATGTTATGTATTGAAGGACTGATTTATTGACTGCCGATAATATGAATTTGAACACCCCGGTAGGAAATGACCACTGCTGATTAGAGAGAAGGTCTGTATGAATGATTAAATAAACACACCAGTGTGTTTGCTTCACCTCCTATGGGAGTACTTATCTGAGCCCCTTTTGCTTTAGTTCCTTCTAAACAGTAATGGAAAGAGTGCTTAAAATTCTGGCTCGAATAAGAGTGCTCCTACGGTAGATTCACTTACGATTAAGGTAAATTATTGATGAAGAAATTAATATAGCTCCATGTACTGAAAAAAAAATTCCTATATCATTAAAACAGATTGTGTGAACAAAACCAATATATTCTGTTAATATACATCCCCAAAAACACCCAGTACTGGTGAAATCTATTTTTTAAAAATTCCAAAGCAAATTCTTCATTTAGTCATCAGGGCCAATAATATCCACAAAAGTATTAACATATAACTTAAAAAATAAATAAATAAATAAATAAATAAACCTTTTGAAGTATTCCCACTGAATGCACTCTGTAATGCGTTATCTTTATATGTCCCTTTATGTTCCTGTATCTTGAAATTAAAAACAATTAAAAACAAAAAAAAATGTGTTTAGCCAATGTTACATCAATTTTAGTTTTCTTGAATCATCTATCAAATCAAAGTCAGACCTGCTTTAAAAAATAAACAGTTCATGATGACCAGCTTAATGAAAACAAGAAAGCAAGAAATCATCAAAACCAGCATTGCAAACATACATTTATTAACCATGACCATGCAATGCAAACCTGCCTTTTTAGAAAGGAAAAGGAAATTGTAGCTAATGTTAACTTATTATACAATATGATTGTCCAGAGGTTATTATTTCAGGATGAATGTTAGCTAATTTTCATTTATTCCCAGGTGGCTCACATTAGGGCATAGCCGTAATAGCATTTAACCATCTATACATAATAATGGTTAACATTATTGGTTCACCTTTGCTCCAAGTAGGCCTGCTCAGTAAATTATAACCTCATAACCTCGAAGTTCTGAATACTCTCAAATTGCATTGATAAATAATATTCCTCTTTTGACATATAATTTAGTATGTTGTATGTGGGCTGGGACACAGCCTTGAAACTAAAACACCAGAAAATAATCTTATAGAACACTGATTTCAAATGTTAATAGATAATAGCATCTGCTGAAAATAAATAAATAAATAAATAAATAAATAAATAATGTATTAATAAAAAAAAAATAAAAAATAAAATAAAAATAATAATAAAAAAAAAAGTAGCAGGGCCCTATCCACCCGGGAGCATGTGCTAGTACTACAGACGTATTTGAAGAAAAATGGATGGAGAATGACACAAAACGAGTTGAAATTATTGTTGTTCATTATTCATGCGTCTTTCTATGTTCGATAAAGAGGATCAATGTAAACTATGAAAGTAATCCAGTGCCACCCAGTGATGTTTGTGTATGCAGCTACATATGGAAAATTATATAAACAATTTTAGATTCTGCACATTTAATTCATATTCTTTCTTATAGAGTTGCTTTAATATAGTTTAACACTCCTACATGCCAATAAATACATTAACTAATAACATGTACTAACATGTACTTAAAGTGGTCATTATTCATACATGAATTCATTAGACTCACATAGTTGAGGTTAGCTCTTTTCATTAGTTCATGATTAGTACATGCGTTAATCAGGAATTCATATTGAAGTAAGTATTAACTCAGGTGTTAACTCAGTGCATGATTATTCATATACTGTTATTATAAAGTGTTTCTGTAAGGTGTTGGACCACCACAGTTTACCAGAACAGCTTCAGTGTGCCTTGGCATAGATACAAGTCTCTGGAAATGTACTTGGAAGAAGGAGCACCATTCTTCCGAAAGATGCACCCACAGTTTATGCTTTGATAATTTTGGTGGACAGTGCTGTCTAACAGATTTCTCCGAAAATCTCTCTTAGGTGTTTAACTGTGTTGAGATCTGGTCATTGTGAAGTTTGTAGCATGTAATTTACATCAATTTTATACTCAAACTATTTAGTGAGCCCTTGTGCCTTGTAAATGATGACATTAGAAGATGGAGACCATTCCTATCAGAATAGAAATGTTTTACAGAAGGAGTCATTACTTTCCACAATGGCTTTTAATACTATTTTCTCAACCTGAGTCCCTGAGTAACCCCTTTTTCCTTTTTTTCTTTCTGCTGCATGTTGGAAAATGAACACGTGGCAATCATTAAGTCTTCAGCAAAAACATGCCATGTTAGAGGACTCAAGGACAAAAAAGGGATTTTAAGATCTTGTATTTAAAACGTGGTCTTATTTAAACAAGTCTGTGAATGTCACAGTCACGTCAAGAGAGGTGGAGTTGGATACAAGTGTATATTTTCAGTTTTAATAAATACTAAGCAAAACAAGAACTATGAACAGGCGCAAAATCACTAAGGCAAGAATTAAACATTAACAAAGACCATGAAGATGGAAAAGACCATAACGAAAGATACATGCAAAACAAGGAGTGCAGTGCAAACTAGGGCTAATATACAGATAAGTGCTTGTTAACATGAACACAATTCAGGTGCAGGTGACCGTGATGCTGTTAGGTGCAGTGGCTGCTGGGAACTGTAGTCCAGAGTTCCTTCTCTGATATTACATGACAGACACGCTTTATTCTCACACTTATACAGTTGTTGAAATAATACACAACACAATGAGTTAAATACAAGTACTGTTACTGTAGTAATAATTCAACTGAGAAAAAAGAAAAGTACTGATCATGAAAATTGCTGAAGTAAGAGTAAATCTGTTGTCTGATGAAAAATTACATTAGTAATTATTTTACAAATTATTATTATTATTATTATTATTATTATTATTATTATTATTATTATTATTATTATTATTATTATTATTATTTACTAATCTACTACTGATACAACTAATCTGAAAATGTTCTGTATCCAAGGTGTGTATTTTTGTATAATTGCTTTAACTAACCGAGTGAGCTAGGCTGAAGTGAAGGCCACTTCAAATTATCAACAGTATATGAAAGGTAATGTTATCTGATTGTGGGGTGTCAGTAGCTCGCTAGGTACTTTAACTTTCTAGCTAGTCATGGTAATTCATAAATGGCTCTAGCAACATAGTTAACTATCTAGCAAAGATGCCACTTATACAGCCTACAGTACCAACACATATTATACAGAGTTTTTTTTACACAATAGGCAATCACTACTGAAATTTGAGTGACATTTTAACCTTAATAAGTTGCTCCAGGTTTTACAATTTTGCAGTCACAGGAATGAATGCAAAATCAAGCAAACTCCACTACATTCAGAGAAGCATGCAATTTTTCAAAATGACCATCATTTTTCCACAGATTTTGGCAAGACACATCATGTGACATCATCACAACACATTCACTCAAAGCCCTCTTCAATTCACATGCTTCAAACATAAGTACAGCTAAAGTGTTTAGTTAAACAACAAACATCAATGCAAAAGGCCATGCAAAACAATTTTGTGCAATTGCAATTTTGGCAATTCAAGTAGTTTTCCACAAAAAAGCACAGAAACTTCACAAATTGCATTACAAATCTTGAAAACAGCCACAGTAAAATTCTCATTCTTCCATGGTAAAATGCATTTTTGTTTACTTTTTTTTTTTAATTATTTTTACTTTAATCAATGATCAAAAATAAATGCAGCAAAGATTATTGTCAAAAAAAAAAAAACTTAAGTAAAAGTTTATGTTGTGCTTATATTCATTAATTTTCTGCTTGTACAGTCATGTGAAAAAATAAGTACACACCATGGAATATTTTATGAATATTATTATTATTATTTTTTTTTTTACATATTTGTACAAGCAAACATTTTATCCTCTTTTAAACAGTGCCTATTAATAAAGGTGATTGTCAAATGACACATAAAATTGACATTTTGTAGTAATTTTCACAATTTCAATGACCAAAAAAATGACCTCTTTTACATTTATCACACGTTCAAATCCATATAATTTGAATTATGTGCCAGTGATTAGAACCTGCTTAGGAAGTCTTTTTTATACTGCTCTCATATCTTGTGTCTGGTGTTCACTTTTTCATTGAGTTGTGTGGCGTCATCATGCCAGAATCTAAAGAGGTCTGTAAGGCCTTCAGAAAAAAGGCCGCGGATGCCTATGAGTCTGGTAAAGATTTTAAAAAGATCTTCAAATTACAAACTACAAATGGTGCAGATTTTAAACGATCGCCAGTTTGTCCCGGACTGGCTGTCCCAGCACTTTCAGCCCAAGAGCAGACCATCTGATGCAAAAAGAAGTCTCCAAGAACCCCAACATATAATCACAGGATATGCTAGTAAGTCTTGAAACTGTTTGGTGTCAAAGTGCATGCTTCTACAATCAGAAAGAGATTGCACAAATTTGACCTGCATGGAAGGCGTGCCAGGAAATAGCATTTGCAAGACTACAGTTTGCCAATGAGCATATAGGCAAAGAACAGGCCTTTTGTAATAATGTGCTCTGAATCAAAGATAGAGTTGTTTGGTCACAGTAACAGCAGACATGTTTGACACAGACCAAATACAGCTTTTCAGGAGAAGCACATCATACGACCTGTGAAGCACGGTGGTGGAAATGTTATGGTTTGGGATTACTTCGCTGCCTCAAAGACTGGAGAGCCTGCATTCATTGATTCAAATATGAATTCTGCATCATATTAAACAGTGCTTGAAGACAATGTGAGACCATCTGTCCAAAAGTGGACGCTGAACCAAAAGTGGACCTTTCAACAGGATCCAAAGCACACTACCAAATCTACCAAGAAATGGCTCGAAAAGAAAAAAATGGAAGGTTAAGGAATGGACTAGTCAAATCCCGGATTTGAATCCCATGGAAATGTTGTGGGGGATTTGAAACAGGCAGTACATGCAAGAAAATCATCAAACATCTTACAACTGAAAGAATGTTGCATGGAAGAGTGATAAAAAATAAATAAATAAATAAATAAATAAATAAATAAATAAATAAAGTTCCATCAAGCCTGATGGACAATTAAGCATAACACCTACAAAAAGTAATTTCTGCTAAAGGGTGTACTTACTTTTTCTACAAAAGAATATCACATCTATTGATATTGATAGTAGTTTTTATCAAGTTATCTACTTTCTTAATAGGTACTGTTTCAAAGATGATCGGATGTTTTCTTGTCCAAATATGTCAAGAACTATTTCGATGGGGTGTACTTATTTCTTCAAATGACTGTATATTATAATTATTCCTTGTATCAAGATGTCCAATGTTCTAACATTTTGGCCTTTTCACTAAAATAATTGGTTTGCAGTAAGTTTAGTATTTACTCCCAGATGCAAAATGAAAGACTGGTCTGTGACTCAAAAATTTAGGCTAAGCAGATGCAACTGTATTTAATCTATAGACCTTTTAGTCATTCAGATGCAGGATTTTGGGGATTATCATGGATTTTGCATAGTCATATTTTTAGATTTACCTCAAAGAATTATTAAAGCTAAATTTAAATAGACAGTAATGACCCGTTTAGGAAAATATTCCTAATTGTGGTTCCAGATGTGCAGATGCCAGGCTTCAACTCTCATTTCTGCATTTGGATGCTGTTTTCCCTATGAGCTTGCTGTTCCATCTCACACTTGGGCTATTTTGGATTATGGCTAAGTATTTCTGCACATAACTCTGTAAAATCTCTATAAAATCCCCAGAGTCATTCCTGGGTCAAATCCCCGTAGGAAGTTATGCAAAAAGTGCAGCAACATGAAGTCAGCAGTGCCAAGTGCATTAAAGCTTTTCACAGCAGAGCTGGAAAATAGACACCATTTCAGACATGGCCTGGGGCCGTGGATTTGCCAGCTATGCCTATAACCTTTCTTAAAACAAGCTTTAGTTGAGTGAGGTGTGGTAAAAATGACACTTTAAACAAATGTTTAATGATGCCATTTGACATGCGAGTATAGCATAAATAACTTCTAAACAGATGGTAAAAACACACAAATTTTAGGTTTGTGGCTGCTGAGATGTTTTAATGTGTTCTGCAGTAAACCATGGGTATTTATTTCCTGACTGCACCAGACTTGTTTAATCAAAATGTAAATGACAGGAGGATATAAAATGCAGACTTATGTATGTTGTGCATGAGAATTGGAATAAGTGCTTCAGATTTGCATGCTTTTTGAGTGGTGTGCTTTAGGAAGCAGCAATACGGGCTGATAGATACAGTTGGGAAGCATCTGTTTTGAACTGTAGCTTCACATTATGCTTTCAATTACTTGAAAGTAGAGACCTTAATGTCTGGCACAGGCATAACACTCAACAGCAAACACAGTAACTGGCATGAACAATAGAACATCAACAGCTTCATCATAGTATTGGAATTTATTGTACATGATATTTAGTACCGGAGTACCATTTCAGACAAAATCACACTCTATCCGCTATGGGAATTGGACATTCTAATCAAAATCACACTATATCCACTACCAGGACAACAAATTTAGAGCTTTCCTTTTTTTTGTGACTCAAGCTTTTTCATACTTTTAACATATGGTGCATACCACAATGTGTTTCCTTAACTTTTCTGTAACACAATTTCATAAGTTTTCAATGTAAAACTAGTAACAAATTACACATTTCTTATTTTCAAGTTACTACCATTAATGAGTAGAGTGTTGAAGGGATCATTAGAGAGCTGATTTACTGTATTTTATAGGTTTCGTTGGGTTATTTTAAGAGTCATAAATCATCCCTGTGTAAGGCCAATGGCGCCATGACTAGAGATCAGCTCTTGTCCTCACACTGCCCTTTCTAGTTTTCTGGAAGAATTTGCAAATGTGCAAAAAAGAAGTTTAGTCAAGTGTGTCTTCTGACATTAATTTGTTTGTGTATTGAAGTACAGTGGTGTTTATACCATGGGCCACATTTATAAACATTGCATAAAAAGGTTTTCCAAACTGCATACAAAAATATATTTGGGATTCATCAAATGTGTGTACATAGGTCATGTGCTCAAATGTAAGTAATGAAGCTTACTTGAAAGTGTAAGTAATAAGCAATAAATATCAGTTGTTTGTGGCCACTGTACAGTACTTATGCATGTCAAAGCTTATTTAAATGCAGACATATTCAGCTGTATATTTAGCTGTGCAGTTCAATATTAATGTTTTTGTGCATATTTATGTTCTTTTTAATGTAACTCATTTAATGTTCAACATCAGAAAATGTGCATCGCTGGTCAGCTGCTAAATAATGGAATATAGAATATCGAATACATCTAATGAGATTATATTAATAATAGTTAATATAACTGATAATATTTTCTTATGGTGCTTTAACTCAATATATTGGTGTTGGAGGGAAAACGCATTGGCATTAAGGATTTGGATAGATTGTGCATAAGCTATGTGACATGCCACTTTGTGGGCACAGTCCTACTCGGTGATGGTTAGGAAATCCCTGCCTTATTTACAAATGCTCTCTAAAGTGAAATGTTGAAAGCCCTGGGACTTTTTCTTTTGTGCACCTTGTTTGTATTTAACAGAAATTGCATTTAATTGGGGAAAAAAAAATCAATAATGGTTTCCGGAAAATGTTTGCAGTTCAGATTTATGATTGCACAAACAAGTGGTGCATTTTCATTGTGGCTTTATTTTCCACTTGGGTGATTTGTATACACATGGTCAAAGCTTTGTATAAATACAGTATACTCATGCATAATAAACAAACATCATACCATGGTCTGTCTGAATACTCAATTCTGAATGGCTCGAAAGTGTGCGTTCAAACTGTATAATGCACAGGTAGTTCTGCTCAATTTAATTACTGTGTATGATTTTGAGTAGGCAGAATTCTAGGTCTAATGATCTGTATATAAAATAACTAACAAAAATTAGACATTATTTTTGTCCTTTCAGTCAGATTTTGCACTGCAAACATCACTGACAATTTTAACTTTTCAATGCAGGCAAGCGACTATGGTGTAAGTGGGATAATCCATTGCTAGTTGTGTGATACATGATTTTAACTCCACGTCATGCCTTAAAATTGTGTAATGCACACCTAGCCATATACTATCCCTTGCTTATAAAACAATATACAGTAGGGGAAATAAGTAATTGAACACAATTTTTGATTTTTTTTTCAGTGACTCTATTTCCAATGAGGCTATTCACATGAAATTTTCGCCAGATTTCGGTATTAACCACACATATAAAGAAATCCAAACATTAAAGTCCATAAATTAAGTTATTCGTAATAAAGTAGAATGACACAGGAAAAAAGCATTGAACATGCTAACTGAAATTTATTTAATATTTAGTGGAGAAAGCTTTGTTTGAAACAACAGCTTCAAGGCACTTCCTGTATGAAGAAATTAATTGGCCGCAGTATTCAGGTGTGATTTTGTCCAATTTATCTAAACATATTATCTTTAAATCTTGTTAAATTGGATTCAAGTCAGGTGATTGACTGGGCAAGTCTAATGCCTTGATTTTTTTTCTTTGAAACCAATTGAGAGTTTACTTTGCTGTATGCTTTAGATCATTGTCATGCTGTAAGGTCCACATCTCATCTTCACCATCCTGGTGGATGGCAGCAGATTCTTCTCAAGACTCTTCAGGGAAAAGGCTCCATTCATTGTTCCTTCAATTATATGAAGTCTGCCAGTGCCATGCGATGAAAAACAGCCCCACACCATGATGCTTCCACCTCCAAACTTCACTGTTGGTATAGTGTTTTAAAGGTGATCTGCAGTGCCATTTCTTCTACAAACATGGTGTGTAGTATAACAGCCAAAAAGTTACATTTTGCTCTTGTCTGAGCAGACTACACTCTCCCAGTATTTCATAGGCTTGTCCAAATGAGTTCTAGAAAACTGTAAATGACCTTCAACATGCCTTTTCTGTAGTAATGGAGTCTTGCGGGGTGAGCGTGAGCAGTGAAGTGCATTGCCAGAGTTTTCTCTTTGATGATGATACCTGTCCCCTCCGAGTGTTTCTGGAGCTCTTTCTGATTGGTCTTTGGCTCTTGGGCTACACTTCTGACAATTAATTTTTTTATTTTTTTTTTGAAAAAAAAAAGTTTTGAAATATGTCTGTATCTAATTCCATCAATATGTTTCAAAAATAAGGTTGTGAAGGTCTTTGGAGAGCTCTTTACCTTTACCCATCATGAAATGTTTCTTGTGTAACACCTTGGTAACAAAAAGCCTTTATATAGACACAGAAAAAGAGAAGTCAAAGGTGAGTGTGGGTATATAATAGAAATAGCGGGCATGAGGTTGGAAGTGCAGCGTTCTCCAGGGCATGTCGTGACTTCCTTGAAGCATGAGGGCTTTTTCGTGCAGTCTGTAAATGCTGTGTGCCAGCTCACCAAGCTGCGTCATCGTCTGCACCCGGGCCTTCTGGTGAGAGAGAGTGAGAGACACAGAGAGAGAGAGAGAGAGAGAGAGAGAGAGAGAATGATTAGGATCAAGATGCCGAAAGTATGGATTTTGGTAATTTAAGCAGAAGCGACACGCACATGTCATGCGAGCTATTACTCAAATTCCTTCGGGCGGAAGGTGTCCTGTTATACCTTCCCCAGTCTGCTGAGTGGTGGAATTCTCCCAACCAATTCCCTAATTGCCGGCCGGGGTTGGGGTCGGGCTTTGCCCCATCATGACGGGCCTTTCAGTTGTTGTTGGGCTCGACGTGAGGCTGTCTGCTTCGAGCCTGTATGGCAGTCGGTCCAATGCGACAGTACACCCCCTCAGCTTCGAAGCTACTGTTGCGCTGTGGCGGGCCTAGAGTGTGTCTTGTCATGAGAGTCCACTGGCATTCCCGTGTTGGGCCCCTGCCCGGTCTTGGGCCTGGAACGAGAAGTTTTGTAGGGCCAGGAACCACCGGGTTACCCTGGCATTGGTGTCCTTGGCTTTGGCGCATCCATTGAAGTGTGGCGTGGTCAGTCACCAGGACGACGTGCCATCCGGCCAAGTAATGCCGTAGTTCTTCGATGGCCCATTTAATAGCTTGGGCCTCTCTCTCTCTCTATGGCTGCATATCTCCTCTCAGCCGGGAGATATGTAGAGGACCGGGTGCTCTTCCCCGTTGAAGGTTTGTGAAAGGACTGCACCCAGTCCGGTCTCAGATGCATCGGTATGCACGGTGAATGGGAGGGTGAAGGTTGCGTAGCACGCGGTCACTGGTGAGGGATTCTTTTAAAGCCTGGAATGCTTGTTCGGCATCCGTAGACCACTTCACCCGATCTGGCTGGCCCTTCTTCGTGAGATCTGAGATGGGGGAGGCTAGGTACGAACCTTTGGTAATACCCTGTAACCTATGTTCTCAGAGTACTATGCTATGCTATGCAAACAAGAGGAGGAGTACCAAGCTGCACTACGTAAGCAGCAGGTCACCAGGAAGTACCTGGGCCTCAATTTACCACCTATATTCATAGAGTACTATGCCACACCATGCCAACAGGAAGAGGAGTACGGGTACAAGTGGCAGTCTACGGGCGGAGCTAGTGCTATCTCCCACCTATAATGGGAACTCCCCTATAATGGATTTAGTTCAGAAAACTAAGTCAGTGGAGAACGTAAGTCAGCCTCCCTGCTCGTCTGAGGATGCTGCTCAAATTTTCGGGTTGGCTGAGGACGCTGCTCAGTCAAGCGGGTTGGCTGAAGACGTTGCTCAGTGTCCTGACATACCCAAGTGCTCCCCTCTGTATGCCAATCCTGCGCTCAATGCCATTGTGTTTGCCGGTTCAGCTGAGGACGTCACTCTGCCTTCCTGCTCGGCTGAGGACGTCGCTCTGTCTTCCTGCTCGGCTGAGGACGTCGCTCTGCCTCCATGTTCCTCTGAAGACGCCGTTCCTCTTCTTTGCTGCGCAACATATGTGACTTCTCCTTTCTGCTCCATGGAGGACATGCCCCCCCCCATGCGCCACAAAGAGCATCATTCCTCCCTTTGGCTTCGCAAAGAGCCTTGCTCCTCTCCCTGGCCTCATGGAGAACCTCGCTCCCCTCTATGACCTCGCGTAAATCTTGGAGCTTCCCTCGGGCCTCGTGGAGAACATTGCTCCCCTGTCCTGTCCTGCGGAGGAAGTTGCCCCGCTGTCCTGCCATGCAGACGTTGCTCTGAGCTCCTGTTCCGATGAGGAAGTTGCTCTGCTTTCTTGTTCTGATGAGGACATCGCTCTAGTTACCTGTTCCGCTGAGGACGTCGCTCTGCTTACCTTTTCCGCTGAGGACGTCGCTCTGCTTATCTGTTCCTCTGAAGACATCGCTCTGCTTTTCAGTTCTGCTGGGGACATTTTCCATAAGCGGCCAGGATCACCAGATGGAGGGAGTACATTTTTGGGCGTTCTGGGAGAAGGTTTTGTCATATGTCAAGTAGGTAGCTCAAGACTTCAGTTTCCAAAAGCCACTGTACTGTACTACAACATGTCACATAACCACTTACACCTGAATCACATTTCTGTTAACAAGCACACATATATAGCCATTATTTGCACTGCTTCTCTGTCTTATATTTGTCTTAGACTACCGTGTTCCATTTTACCGTGTTTTGATCTTGTCAGTTTATTTTTAGTTTTTGCCACAGTATTTTGCCAAGTTTTCTTAGTCTCTTTGTTTTGTTGTTTGTTTGTTTATTAAACTGTTGAAAAATGTGCGATTGCTTCATAACCATCTTTGAAACGTGACAGCTGCCTGTCTGCAGTTTGCTAAAGATCATGTGGACAAGCCAGAAGTCTACCGGAAAAACATTGTGTTGCTTGATGAGTCAAGGTTTAAATGAGAAGGATTATATTTGGAGAAAAGAAAGCACTGTATTCCAGTATAAGAACCTTCCTTATCCCATCTGTGAAACATGGTAGTGGTAGTATAATGGTTTCGGCCTATTTTGCTGCGTCTGGGACAGGACGACTTGCCATCATTGATGGAACAATGAATTCTGGATTATACCAGCAATTTCTAAAGGACAATGGCAGGATATTTGTCCATAAGCTGAAGTGGGTCATGCAGCAAGAAAATGGCCCTAAGTACTCAAGTTAAAATAAAGAATAAAGTTAATGTTTTGGAATGGTCAAGTCAAAGTCCTGACCCAAACACAATAGAAATGTTGTGGAATGACCTGAAGCAAGCAGTTCATGTCAGGAAACCCAACAACATCCCAAATTTACTGTTTTGTACTGAGGAATGCAATAAAAGTCCTTCAAGCCGATGTGCAAGACTGATCAACAGTTACCGCAAACGTTTAGCTGCAGTTATTGCTGTACAGCAGGTCAAACCAGATACAGAAAACAAAGGTTTATATACTTTTATGAAATATTGGATCATTTTTCACAATAAATAAATGAGCAAGTAAATGTTTGTATCTCATTTCTTTAAGTGGGTTCTCTTTAGCTACTTTTAGGACTTGTGTGAGAATTTTATGATGTTTGAGGTAATATTTATGCAGATATATAGAAAAATCTAAAGGGTTAACAAACTCTCAAGCACAACTGCAACCACAGACTAAAGGACAGACCCCAGCCTCATCTATAAAAGTAATTTCTATGGATTTTACTTAATGGCATATCAAATGCCATTGAATTGTTATGCTAATACAATAATTTATTTATGCTAATATAACAGTACTGTATACATATATACAGTACTGTGAAAAAGTCTTAGGCACCATATTTTTTCAGTACCAATTTTGTTATAGATTTTAATTTTATGACTTTACATTATCGAGTCAGTACAAAAATATTATATATTATATTTCTAATCATTAGTTTTCCAGCACAAAATTACAAAAAAGAAATTTCTAATTACAAAAAAGTTTGTATTTCATTAAAGAAAGCAGCATATTGCGTAAGAAATCACTAATCAGACAAAAACACAATGAAAACTGCTGGGTTTTGCTGCAAAAATAAGAAGCAAGTGCAAGAGTCAAAATTTCCAGAAGAACTGTGACTGTAAGATGCTCAGTAAAACAAAGGGTCGTCAAACTGAATAGTGACTTTGTTTCATTTATTACTGTTTATTACTGCACTTTATAGTATTTTGTTAAAAAATGTAGAAACATTTAATTTCTAAATTTTTGAAGGCATCTCTGCTGTAGAGCATTTCTTTGCATGTGTACTGTGACTTTTGCTGGAGGTGCACAAATTCATTCAAATGATGTGAAGAGGTACAGGTAATGTGTGATGAAATCAGTCAGGGCTGTTCAGTTGTTAATTACATGCATTATTGCTCATTACTGCAGTTTCATGCATGTCTGTGGCTTGAGGGAGGCTGGATGCTGGGGGCTCAGTCAGCACTATGAATCAGGGCATAGCTGAACCATTCTGGTTCAACAGGAAGTATTCATTCACTCTCTCTCTCTCTCTTTCACACACACACACACACACACACACACACACACACACACACACACACACACACATACAATATCAGGGTTATTCATTCTCTCTGTCTTTGTCACTCTCTGTCTCTTTCTTTTTTTTTTTTTGTCACCTGTACCTCACTTTGACTCATACAGTGCACAAAGACCTGTGTATATCCTCAGAAGTCTAGGTTTCACTCACTGTGCACCTCAAAATGTGTCTGCTTCCTATACTGTAGCTCTATTAATACATGCATGGCCAGGATCCTCAGCACAGATAAGCATTCTCTCTTTCAGTATATCTCTTTGTGTCTGTCCTCACTCCTGAGTCTGCCTAAAATGCAAATAATGCAAGCAAGTAATAAAAGTTGCATGTTGGCACCACTGTAATTAAATATTAAAGATACTCATTTATATATATATATATATATATA
>JAFFST010052267.1:182134-194337 GCA_022414735.1 Noturus placidus
GACAAACATGCAAAGGAACAGGAAATGAGGAAGGGGGCAAACACTTTTTCACACCACTGTATGTTCACAACATTTCATTTCTGAAGATGTACAGAGAAAGCCATTATGGAACTTAAGGTCGTCAAGGTCCCCTTAATCATTTCCAATCAGATCTTCGTTTTCTACAAAATTTGATAAAAAATAAAATTGTTATTAAAAGAGCTAAATGTGAATAAAATGCTAAATGTGTGTCTCTTCCTTTAAATATCCAACTAAGATTTTTTTTTGTGGAAGTAGGGGAATTTTATACCTACATTATAGTAGAGGGTATTAAGAGCAAAACCTTGTAAATTCTTGCTCCATTTTTCCTACAGGTCTTTTCTGTCAGTGAAATATTGCTGAAATCACACCGTACAAAGAGTTGCATTTGGCAGGAATTCTACACAGAGTAAGTGTTTCCAGGGTCAACAGATTCTTGTGGAGTTGTGAGACACATGGAAGGTCACCCTAATCACAAACTCAGTGGGAATTGCTCTTTGATCATCTTTCTGTAGCTAATCCGCCAGACTTGATTGCAGTTGTTCATGGCCAAACCCATCATTCTAATGCATTTTGCTACACTGGTTGAAAACAGTCCTGTTTTCTAACTTTGGTACATTTTTGAACCAGTTAAATTCATTTTGACTCGAAGTGAACCAACGTCAGGTAGCATGAAGCAGAAAAAAAATATTATTGTATATCTGAAGTCACTCTCTGCACCAGAACTTATAATGCACACCTTTCCTTCAGCCTTGTCAGATGGTTTATATAATGTTTGTGAGGCCTTTTAGAATTGGGAAACAACACAATGGCATTTCAAGCATTGAGCATTTCTCACGTTCCTTCAAATGTAATGTAAAAAAAATATATATTTATTTTTGTGTGCTCCTTTGAACATGGCTTTTTTACAGGGTGTTTATATGGGCATTAGGTAAAATTGGAGCTCTAGCAGTTATGTACTCATGTACAGAAAGCACAGTTTTTCATCTGAAAGCATTGCTTTATCTGTGCAGATAAATGTCCAAGTTGTATCAACCAGATACCATTTGGCAATTGATTGAAATATTTTTTTTTGATCTTGCTGAAGGAACATTCAGTATTTGGCATATCTACCTAATATCCCCATTTCTAGCAACAGTTTTTTCAAGAAAAGCACCTACCAGATATACAGTGCCCGCCACTAATATTGGCACACTTGGTAAATATGAGCAAAGAAAGCAGGGAAAAATTGTCTTTATTGTTTAAACTTTTGATATTTTGTTCAAAAATACACAAAAAATACTCTGCTCTCACCGAAAGCAAACAATTGCAAACAAAACACAGATTAATAAAATATTTGTTAAATATAGGTGTGTAACAATTATTGTTTCCCTTTTGTCAATACTTTGTGCTATGTCCCTTTGCCAAGATAACAGCTCTGAGACTTCTAGACTCCTAGAATGCCTGTTGAGGTTGGAGAATACATGGCAAGGGATCTGAGACCATTCCTCCATACAGAATCTCTCCAGAACCTTCAAATTACGAGGTCCACGTTGGTGGACTCCTCTCTTCCCACAGGTTTTCTAGAAGTTTTAAGTCAGGGGACTGGGATGGCCATGGCAGGATGCTGATTTTGTTTATTTAATATCTGTTGATATTTGATGGTCTATGATGCCATTTATCCTAATAAAATGTTCAGGTCCTCTGGCAGAAAACAGCCCCAAAACATTAAAGAGCCACCACCATATTTAACCGTGGTTATGAGGTACTTTTCCATACGGCTACCTCTTTGTGTGTTCCAAAACCATCTTTGGTGTTTAATGCCATAAAGCTCTATTTTAGTTTCATCTGAATATAGAACCCGATCTCATTTGAAGTTCCAGTAGTGTCTGGCAAACTGAAGATGCTTGAGCTTCTTTTTGGATAAAAGTAGAGACTTTTTTTCTTGAAACCCTTCCAACCAACTTGTAGTGATGTAGGTGACTTTGGATTGTAGTTTTGGAAACTTTCTGACCTAGGATGCAACTAACTTCTGCAAATCTCCAGCTGTGATCCTTGGAGATTTTTTGGCCACTATAACCATCCTCTTCACACTTTTGTTGAGACAATATAGACACATGTCCAATTCCAGGTTGATTAATAACATTTCCAGTTTACTGGAACTTCTTTCTTATTACCCTGATGGTGGAAATGAGCATTTTCAATGCTTGTGCTTATGATTTCAATGCTTGTGCTTGTGCTTATAAGAATGCTTTCTTATAGCCACTTACCATTTTGTGAAGCTCAACAACATTTTGCCGCACATCACAGATATATTCCATTCTTATGAATGACTAAGGGAATTTGACCTATGTATTACCTCATATTTATACCCCTGTGAAACAAGAAGTCATGGTTGAACGATTTCCTGTTTCTAGTCACCCAGGTGTACTAAGAAAATGTAACATATCAATGGGAATATACCTCAAATACATTTTTTCTCATATGAATTCATAGGGGTGCCAATAATTCTTGCATGCCTATATTTAACAAATAATATAAATTTTTATTAATAATTACTTAAAAATATTTTTTTTTATAAACCTGCGTTGTTTGCAATTGTTTGGTATCCATGAGAGCAGAGTATTTTTTGATTTTTTTTTGAACAAACGATCAAAACGTAAACAATAAAGACAATATTTCACAACCTGCTCTGCTCATATTTACCAAAAGTGCTTATACTAGTGGAGGGCACTGTACTTCTATCTTGTGTCATTATTATTTCTGGCAGCAAAACTGACAATTTTGCTAAAAACAAAAATAATGCTTACCAGTTATTTTTTTTCTTTCTCAGAACTGAAATGGGGTGAAAAGTCACACTATTCCAATGTTATTAACCTTACTTCAATAGTTGTGCCATCTTAGTGAGTTGCATTGACATCTTGAATGAAACAAAAGTACTACTACACAAATGTAGCAAGAGCTACCAGATAGCTTTAGTAGATAAAAAATGTTACCTCCCTCATACCACATGTTTGTCATTTTGACTCAAAACAGACATGTCAAGGTGCTCCATCTCTCTGATATCTCTTGACCAGGACAAGCATATGTTCTCACTTCACCAGAGACCCAGAGATCACCCCACTGAAGGCTGGAGAGGCCGCAAGGAACAGCTCTGATCACATATGCACAGTTAGAAGATCTCTTTTGATAGTCAGATAAATCTCACAGTGAATACTGATGCAAGTGTTTGTGACAAAGTTAATGTTCTTCTCATATTGAAGTGAGAAGAACCTAGATCAAAGTTTTACAGAGACAGCATTTCATATTAGGCATAAAACATGATGTGGTGGTGATGTGACAGACAGCGCCATTATATCACGTCAGTGCCGGAGTCTACAAAAGACTCAGGCTGTGTCCAAATAACCCTACTATACAGTACACGAAAAGTAGTACACCAAAGAAGTATTATGTCCACATTCTCAGTATTCAGAAAAGAGTAGGTGAGAAATACCCAGATGACCTACAGCTTGTGCCAACATTCTGCAGTATGGAACCACTGGACACTGTGGATACTGTGCTATCCCATAAGGCAACGGGACTGGCATGGAAGAGCTATCAGAATGAAAAATGGCATGTTGGCTCTTTGACAAAGCCACCATGACAGATGTAGCACGTCCAGATTGTACTCATGCTTACCACTTATTCTGATCAGTACACGCTATATCAATAGCCGAGCAGTTGGTACTGAATCAAATGCATTAGGTACTGTCAAAGTATGTTATTTTGGATGCTGGCTAAGACTCTCTGAACACAGCACAGCATACAAACATGGCCACCATGGACTACACTTCCCATCAACCACAGTCTTTTGTCATGTTCACAGTCGCCAGCCTTCTAATCACACACCTGAGAACCATCACACCATGCTGTAATATAAAGACGCCACATTTACCGCTTCTTCAGCACGTAATGCTCAGTGAATATTTACCTAAAGTTGCCCTGCCTTGCTTTATGTGTATTGCTGTTATGGTTTTGATTGTGCCTTGATCCATGTTTTGTGATCTTTGATTTTTTCCCTGACATTGACAATTTTTCCCTGACATGCCTGTTGAATATGGTTTTGATTTGTTTGCCAGCCTAGTGATTAAATCTTCCAACTGCATTTGCTTCTGTCTCTGACTCCATCTCCTACCACTTCAAAGTTTATTATTTTCATGTCATAGCACAACCCAAAGTGTTTTAATCCTTTGAAGCCACAACAATTTTTCAACATTACATCCATCCATCCATCCATCTTCAACCGCTTAATCCTTTTCAGGGTCACGGGGGAACCTGGAGCCTATCCCAGGAGGCATCGGGCACAAGGCGGGGTACACCCTGGACAGGGTGCCAGTCCATCGCAGGGCACAATCACATACACACTCACATACCCATTCATACACTACGGACACTTTAGACACGCCAATCAGCCTACCATGCATGTCTTTGGACTGGGGGAGGAAACCGGAGTACCCGGAGGAAACCCCCGACACACGGGGAGAACATGCAAACTCCTCACACACATGGCCCCGGCAGGGCTCGAACCCTGGACCCCGGAGGTGTGAGGCGAACGTGCTAACCACTAAGCCACCGCGCGCCCCTCAACATTACATATTTAGATTTTTTTTTTTAAAGAATGGCAACATGTATCAGCTATAAACAATTGTTCTCTCAACAGCTTTGCTTTTTCCCCCTATTTTGAAGGAAAAAACAATCAGCTTGCCAGGTTACACTGGGATGACACTAAAAACTCTGCCCAAAAATGCTAATAAAATATCTTGTCACAAAAAGCTACATATCATTGAATAAACATGTTTTTAATCCATTATATGGTTCATCCATCATTTCTTGGGTAAATTGTTACAAAAAAATTATGCGTTGGACTGGGCACATTAATATAAACTTTGTAGCTGTAAAACATTACTGTTAGAGACTTGCTCATATAAAACAATAATTGACATATAAAACAGAGTCTGAGAAATTTAGAGTCCATTTGAACAGTATGGATTAAAACCTTCAACCATAGTGGTCATCAGTGGCCAATTAGAAACAGCTTGGAAGGGGGGAGGGGGGTGAATAGAGTGGCTTTAGACAGTGGTCTATATTGGGGTTGCAGCCATATTCCGAATACAATGTTTATATGTTTACAGGCATCAAAATATTCCTGTATACATGGTTGTTGTAAGTATGCCTTAGTTGCATTCCTAAATATCTAGACTCTCATTGCAATCTTAGTGTGCACATATACCCACATTTCAGTGGATTTTCTGAAAAAGGTGTTTACATGCAACTAAATTCTGATTTATTTCAGGATAGAATATTGTCTTAATCTGAATCTGGCAATGGGATTTGTGTGAACAAATCGAATATTACAAAAATTTAGGTTTATATTAGAATATTGATGTGCATGTAAATATTTATTCATTTAGCAGACACTTTTATCCAAAGCGACTTACAAATGAAAGCACACTTACACACCAATGGTAGCAGAGCTGCCATGCAAGGTGCTAGCCTTTGGACCAAAATATTTAGTGCAAATATTGCTGATAATTTTTATTTGGTTCTTTTGCTTGGCTTTGTACCAATAGGGATATGTGAGAGAAGAACTGCACTTTCACTCTCTTCATAAAACCAGCTAAAGAATCAAACTGAGAGAGAGAGAGAGAGAGAGAGAGAGAGAGAGAGAGAGAGAGAGGAGTGCAATCAGCTGTATCAGCAACAGAATCCTGCAGCTCTGGCTGGGTTTCAGCACGAAGGAGCAGCATGGATAGAGGCAGTCACTGACCTTCTGGCCCCTGCCTGAGTCAGGGATAGGATTGGATTAATTCAGCACTGGATCTGTGCCAGAGACTACCCATAACAAATATCGCTCTGGATAACATATCTTTTAATTACTAGCTACTGCACCTCAGTCAGATTCCTCCAAGCCGGGCGCCAGTGCCTAGAGGGGTCATTGCTCCTCCTGACTTCATACATCAAATAAAGTATAATGTGATTGTAGGCCAGCTACAGCTGCTGGTAATACAAGGCTATGAATGCACTGGCCGCACTGTTTGTCTCCTGCCTTATTGTGTTTTAGGGATGGGGGGCAGAAAGTGTCTACACTCTGTAAGCATTATTCAGGACTGTTGAATTACAGGCTTGTTGCGTTCAATGAATTCTGAATTCCAGGTAATGCAAGGTAAAGCTTGTCATTCTCCATGATTAATTAGCTTAATAAATATTAGAGAGATGTCAAATAAATAGTCAAATGGAATAGTCCAGTACAAAATGGAATAGAAGCAAGTTTAGATAAATGATAGATTAATTTTTAAACTTACTAGCCAATTTAATTATAGGAAAAATATGTGGCCATGTCTCAACCAGCTCCCTAGTTCAGTAGTCAGGGCATTGATCAGGGAGTCAGGCATTTTAAGGGCTCAATCTCAATTTCAAGATCTCAATTGCAAAATCCTTCCAGTTCACTGGAACGTTCGCTCCATAAAAAAAGTCCACAATGCACCGCAAAAACCAGGGAACATAGATGCTCACTATGTTCTTCTTCTGAAGCCTCCAAAAATTGGGAGATGAACTCTCAGCCAACTTCATCTAAAAATTTAAGGAGCTTGTTCCCATTGTTGGAGCTCTGAAATGATTACTTACATTAGCTATTTTTAACTTTATTTTACATTCTATATACAGTTTGTTTGAGTCTACCGACTTTTAAGTGTTTCATGATGTGCTTGATGCACCATGACAGAAATGCATGTGATAAAGCTTAGACATGCATATGGCATACAAAACTTAACTATTTTCAAGTTATTAATTTTTGGTGACATTTTACAATGCGACTATAAAATCATGTCACTAGAAATTGAGTTATCAGTGTCCCAGTGTGTAGTGAGACAGGGTCCTTACCAATGCCCAAACTCATGTACACTATAAACTGATTCATGATCTAGGGAGTATGGGAGTTGATCAAGACATCAAGCCTGTGTCTCTAATTTCAAAGCAAAGGTTGAGATTCCTCTGTATTAGCTCAAGGTTTACAGACATCATTGTCTGTACAAAAGACAATATTTAGTGATTAGTAAGTAACAATGATTTTTGAGTGAACCCTTAAATCAGAAGAAAATCAGCCAAAAAAATATTGTCTTTTTGAATGGTCTGCATCCAAAATGCCATTTACCATGAAGATAAGGTAATGTAAATCAACTAATGTTACTGTGATCAATAATATTACTTAATGTTACTGCTAATATTACTGGGATCTAGTACTGTAGTTTAATTTATTCAAATGTTTTTGCATAAACATAGACATTTGTATCATAGCTTATCATTATTCTCAACAAGTTTAAATCATGTAGCACAGTGTTCTGTTTGAATTTGAATTTGTTTTAATTTAATTTGGCAACTGGAGATGCTATGTAGGAGGTACTGCAAGAAAGTTGTGAGGTACTATGAAAATACTGAGGTCTGGACCTCATTGTCCTACAGAAAAAGAGACTGAGATGTAAACACTTATTGGTATAGAACACATTCAGCATTGTGGGATACTAATATGAAGTGCACCACATTAAAATGTTGATTCTGGTTAAAGCCTCGCTCAGACACTTCACTTCTATTTGGCATTAGAATGAAACCTTATTTGGTGAAAGGTTTCTATGACCTTTCATCCTGTCCTTATTACAGGGTCTATATCTGAAAATCACACTGATTGGAAAGCTGCTCACGGTAGAATAGGGTAATAAGGAAATTATCTATATACCAGAATTTGTGCATTATTGAGGATGTAGGAGTCATTGCAATCATGTTCTCTAAATGGTTAGTGAGTTACTGGAACAACTGCAGACAGAGGGGGGATTTCACACTGCCTTATTAAAAAAAAATCCTTTTACATTTCATGCCAAATAATGAAATTCAAAACAATTCGCAAATAAGAAGATGAAAGCTGAGATGGTTGTGGGGTGCATTTTAAATGCTATGCTCTAAAGCCTGCCTCAAGGAATGGCAATTAGGATCTGGCTCCATCCATGCTGATAAGGCTGGGGATCTAGACTTAATGTGACATAGCAGGTTGTGTGTAAAGAATAAGCATGTTTATCTGATGCATACACATGCTTTCACACATGCAGACTTGCACATACATTGTGTATGCATAATCAAACCACCAGTAGGCTATGTGCAATACATTTTCCCCCAGTATTTATTCCTGGACATAATCAATTACTCAGGGAGGATTTAGCACTGTGAGGCTGTATGCTCTCTGATAATGGTTAAAAAATATATAGCAACAGCAACAGTGGAGGTGTAACTCTTGCACAGTAATAGTTGTATGGATCAATCTGCGTGCAGTGAACTACATGGAGGAGACCTGAGTTTGCTGAGCAGCAAACACACACACACAAACACACAGTTCCAGTCAGCAGAACAGGTGTGTATCTGACACCATGCTGAAGTGCCCGTCAACATGGATCAAACTCCCACTCAGGAGATGGCTCAGATTCTCCAGTGTAATGATACTGTTTAATTATTTTGACTCACTAAGTGGAATAGCTGTCTCAGCAATTGCTTTATGTAAGCATACAAAATGACATTTAAAATGCCTCTTCAGCAATGCCTCTCCATCTTTGCCAGTCAAAGTTAACAGTGGACTATAACATAACAATGACTACGCTTACATGGACAGCAGTAATCTAATTATTGACCTTACTCTGATTAAGATAATAAAGTAATTAAGATGTTTACATGAGTCACTTTTAGAATACTCCTGTCATGTACCCATTTCACATGTTTTAGAGCATAATTAGATTAAAAGCGCCACGCCGTCCGACGTTCCTCCAGAATTTCACGTATCAACATACAGTTCGTCTTCGTTATGGTACCGTATACAGTTTTGGTTGTTTTTATTTTATTTTTTTTACGAATGCTTTAAGTGCAGTTAAGTATTTTTCATGCTATACGTGCTAATAGACAACTGCTTGAAGCCGTGGGCTGCGTCTCAAACCGCGTACTTACCGATATATAGTAGCCCAGATACATGTATTTTTCCCCATCTACAGGCCTATAGTAGGAAAGTATGTGGTTTGGGACGCAGCCGAAATCTTTTGTTCACCGTAAAAATAACTGCTGTGTGTGAATGTGTCCTGTTGCAAAATGTGGTGAAAACTTTCACACAACATTCATAATGTGATTAAGTTGTTAACATGTCTGTAATACACGTCCATAATGTGACTAAAACAGGAGTACTCCACCTGACTTAATTCGATTAGAGCTTAATTCGATTATGACCTTAATTAGATTAAGGTAATTACATGGTAGTTTCTTAATCAAAGTATGGTCTTAACTGGGTTAAGAGTGGATTGTTGTTGTCCATGTAAATGCAGCTAATGACAGCAGTAAGCAGAGATGTCTGTCTACATGGGGCTGTATAGAGTAAGGCAGGGATGACATTTTTTTAGGCCAACCTGGAAATGAGCATGACCCTGGTTCTCTTAACAAAAATCCAATAGGATTTTTCCATTGGCTTTTAGATTATTGCAGAAAATAAGGTCTGCGACCAACAAAAATTTATGATTCTTACACATTATGTTCATCAAGATAATCTTCACAAACACAACTTTTATGAATTTTGAAGCCTAAATACAATCACCAGATGTAAAAACTTAGTCTATAAATGAACACCACTAAGCCTCTGACAACTCCTTCAATCTTTATTTAAAAATTGCTATAATTGGAAAAGACTATAAATTGATTAAACTCCAAGTTGGATAGTTTGAGTTGGAATAATTTGTAAGAGCGCAAGTATAAACACAACAAGGCTATAGTAGATGAGGTTTCCTTTTTGGAAACGTTTGACGTTTAATATCCCTGACAACCTCCGTAGTCCCATTTAGCCACTTGTTAGCAACCATCTTTTTTAAGACATGTACAAGCTTTAAAAAATCAAGTGGGCTATTACTGATGTATTTTATGTCGTAGAATAAAACGTGAAAATGTATTGAGCTTGTGTTTATTTATTTAAACAGGACAACACAACATGTATGGGTCCATCTCGGGCTCGCAGCTTTCGCTATGTCAATTTCATTGATTGGTGTGTGTGTGTGTGTGTGTGTGTGTGTGTGTGTGTGTGTTTGTGTGTCTGCATGTCTTATTCTTGTCACTCTCTCTCACGCTCTTGCTCTCTCTTGCCAGTTAACTTTCAGGGAAAGCACAAGGAGACAAATATAAGTATACTGGTGGTAATAAGACACGGGTCAGAATCTTCAACCCTCCTCCTCTCCATCCACAGCTGACTTCCAACCACGCCCCCACTGACCCAGTAACCCAAGACTGAAAGCTTGGAACTTTCCCAGTTTAAATATTGATGTAACTTTTGGACTTAAGTCACTAACTCTTAATAGTCAGTGTTTTAAACAATATGATAATTTTCAGTTCAATTTCTTTCAGGGTTATGAGAAATGCTTTGTTACAGGTTTTTTCAGAGGGTGAAAGAGAACCATCCTTCAGAACCGTTTTCCATCTGTATAGGTTAATTCTAGTAAATGTTATTTTCTTAATTCTATCCATACAAATTTGAACAAATGAGAATATTATAGCTGGATTTAAATTTCATACAAATAAAGTGAAAGGAAAAGGCACAAACACTAAAATCACCCTAACCCTAACCATAATCTTTCCATGCAACCTGAGTTGTGTGAGTAGTTACAAAGTTGTTTACATGTAGGGTGACATACATGGACAAGTATCAGAGCATTGAGAAAGAAAAGACTGGGAAAATCATTTTGACTCTTTGGTGAACTAGTCCAGTCACTGAAAAATTCCCTCACTCACATTAGTTGATAAATGTGTGTGGGTGTGTTGGTGTGACCCAAATTATTGAAGTCTGAATATTTATCTGCCACAGATCACTGTCAGTTCCAAGTTTCAAGTTTCCTGTCTTCCTGCTTTTCTATGCTCTTCAAGTTCGAGGTTCACATTTATTTCCAGCAGTGACCTTTTGCTATGAAATGCAACATTAGTCTTCTACTCTGTTGCATGTCCAACATGGACATAGACTAATGTGATGTTTGATCTGCACACTGACCCTTTGCTGGCCAGACCAATGAGCTCCACATGCCTCAAACTGCTTTGTCCTTTCTGTCCAAGCCACTACACACATTGTGATGCATGTAGCCAAGTATCACTACAACCCAAGGATTTAGCTCTGTAATATAGACAGGAGATTTGTAAATTAATACTAGCTATGACAAACAAACAAATTCTAAAGATATAGATATAAGATTTTGGAATTTTAACCTCTCTGAATGTTATTATGATCTACATGCAGAAGAACATTTGATAATGGGGGTTGTGCTGCACCCTTGTCCATTGCGCATATTAATCTCACAGCTGAGTGTGTCAAGTAATACACATTCAAATACTTAAAGGCTGTGTCCCAAAGTGCATAATGCACACTAAATAACTGCGCTCACTCTGAACATAGCCTATAACATTATTGAGCTAGCTAGCTAAAATATGAGCCCAAGGTGAAGGAAAACAGATTTTCTCCTCTGCTGTCTCACAGAACGCTGCTCAGGGACTGACAACAGGTTGAATGTAGTGGCTTTCCCCTGAGGCTTTCCACACCTCCAGGACTCAGACTGCTACCTAGCTAAATCATAGTGTAGAGAACAATACATAATGCTTTTTATTCCCCTGACCTGCGTTTCACTTGTATTTTGTTACCATTTATTATTATTATTATTATTATTATTATTATTATTATTATTATTATTATTATTATTATTATTATTATTATTATAAAGGTTGGCATGAGTCTGATAGTGTTAGCACACTTGCTAAAACCCAGACCACAGTATAATGAGAGATTAGGCTAACAGATTGTTCACATTACGCATTCTTACTCAATATAAAGATGTTTGAAATACAAAAAAATACTCAGAAATTCACCAAGACCTCGCACTAGTCACTAGCCTGCTATCCTAAGTTTTCTAACGAAACCACTTTAGAACAATACAAAGTCCATAATAAATCAGCTGATTATCATGTCAATCAATAGCATCTCAACAAATTAAAGACCAAATAAAATACCTTAGTAGTTCAGCAAGAAATAAAATTCAGTCCTGAATTCATTTTCATTTTATAGTAAACTATCCATACCTTGTTGAGAAATAATTTTATTTAAGAAAAAAAAAAAAAAAAAA
>JAFFST010052267.1:194357-207110 GCA_022414735.1 Noturus placidus
ATCTTATAATCTTACTGTTTTAATGCTGTACTTGTGGGACCCAAAAAAAGTTATAATTTTTTGGTTAACTTGTACTAATTTGACCATATTTAATCAATAACAAAGGCTGAATAGTTCACCACTTTACATCATATCTTGATAATTTAAAAGCAATATTATATATTTTAAAGTGAATTTGCATCCAAGAGGAAAGCACTGAGTTGACACAATCATATTACGTATTAACTAATTTATATTAGGATAATATATTTGCTCATAATGAACTCAGCTTATGGTGTGCTATAAGGTATGTTTTGTAACATAAAGGATCAACAAAAACAATGGCAACATTTTAATTAGCACATTTAAATCCAGATAACTTGCATATCAGGTAATGCTTTAATTACTTTCATTTCAAACACTGATGCATGTCTCAGTTAATGATGAGCAATTTGCCCTTTTAATTGTTAATGTATGACTTACTCATTTGTCTCTGATTATTAACTCATTATTTTCTGATGAGTTATTCCTTATTGAATGATTTAATTACTGTCAATTCTTATACCCTTACTGGAAGGTGTTGCCATATCAGACATTTTTCTCTCTCTTACTCTTGTTTGTTTATTCTCTCATGTTTTACCTGTCTCTCATTATTTGCTGGCTCACATTTGTCACTATGTATGCACACTTCTTTCATGACTGAAAGTTGGGGCATGATGACGTTTGAATTATCCAAGATGGTGTATGATGTATACAAATTTCCCACTAAGTCTGGCCCCTAACACAGCACTCACTGTGTGTGAATTACTATCATGAGATTTTCTAAACAACATATTCTAAATTATTTTCTTCTCCTCTATCTCAGTCTTTTTTTTAAAGGAAACGATGATTTATATTGAAAATGTAAATGACCTCCTACATTACTATTTCTATGTATTATATTTGTCCAGTCTTTCAACCAGACCTATTTGCAAGAGAATGAAGGAGAAAAAAGGCAACTGTGATTGACAAGTTCAAATACCTTGCCCTATTAGCATCTAAATTTTGGTCACTGTCAATACTGTTAATGTCCATTCCTCAAGCAGCTGTCTAATAAATAAGCATGACTTGTACTATTGAACAGACCAGCCTTTATTACTTAATTGCTTTTGGTTGAATGATTTAAAAAAAGTTATTAATTACAGGGGGCAGATTGTAATGGAGGCTAAGGTGTGCATGGGCCTAACAGATTTGATGTGATAATAGCAGGTCTGGAATAGAAATTCCCTGGGGCTTCTTTTTAGTAGCATATGAACAAATACAATGGAATAGTCTTTCAGGAGATCTGCAAGGATGAAATGATAAAGAAATTTAAAAGAGCAACATTTACGAGGCAGGTTAAGTGAAAAGCTGTTGAAATAATTGTAGGCTGCTATTGGAACAATCACAATGCCAAACAGCTCTCTAAGTAAAGTATAACAGGCTATCTATTGAAGTAACTGAAGTAAATCTTAGTCTCCTTAATTATACACCCTGTATTTTAGATGGCTTCAAAGCTTTGATAGATACATACTGCAGTGATTTCAGCTTTAAGCAAAATGTTTTTGGAATGGTATTTTCACCCTCCGGTGCTGCTTTCATCCTGTATTGGCGTCTGAAACAGCTGGGGTGATGGTTCAGTTGAAAACACTAGCTTTCACCACCATAACACCACCATCTACATGCTCCAGAGGTAAATGGTATGGTAAGAAAATATTATTAAGAAGGAGAGGATGGGGTAAGATGAGGCACCTCAAGTATCTAAGAAAGCACATACAAAACGTCTGGGAACGAGAAGTTGTGTTAGCTAAATTCCGCGGGAAGTGCCCTCGCACATGACTGGTATCGGAAGCTTGTGTAACATTATGCCTATTTATAGGCCTGCCGTGATCAGGTGACATGGCAATTAAGCGCTTCGAGTGATATATAAACAACACCTGTGAACCGCACTGTCATCCTGTATTATCTGACGTGAAGACACAATTCACAGGCATGCCCCAGTATGACAAAGCTATGCAACATCTCAACCCCTTCTCAGGGAACAGGGTTACATGCATAACCCACATGTTCCATTTGAAAGGGAACTCATTTAGTGTTAGCTGAACGCTGTGGGAACAAGAATACCCACTCCATCATAGTTAGTGTACGGCCTGTTATAACAGATCTGAGCCCAAGGGTCAGTGCAAGACACTCGAGCATGGGCCAGAATGTATATCCAGGCTGTGAAATCGAATGAATGATTGCGGTGTAGACCACCCCGCCACAGCACACACATCCTATAAGGATACCACTTTGGACAAAAACATTCGAGGAGGTGACCCCCTAGTGGAATGTGCCCTTATACCCAGAGGCATACTGAGACCTTGCGTCTCATAAGCGATAATTGCTTCTACTATCCAATTAGAGATGCTCTGCTTAGACACAGCATCACCTCTACTGTCACCGCTAAAGCCAACCAGCAGCTGCTCTGACTTACACCAATAGCCTGAGCGGTGGACATGAGTACAGAGAGCCCTTACTGTCATTGCAATTTCTCTTGTATGAGGAACGGAGGAGGGCAGAAAGGCTGCAACACTACTGGCTGGGCAGCAGATGTAGGCACTTTAGGAATATAATCTGGCCTAGGATACTGAAAGGCCTTGGCTAATCCAGGGGTAAAGTCAAGGCAGGAAGGCGCAACAGACAGTTGTAGATCCCCTACTCGACTGAGAGATGTCAAGGCCAGCAGAAGAGGTACCTTTAAAGTCAGAAGCTTCACAGAGGCTGACTCTAAAGGCTCAAATGTGGTACCTGACAGACATTCCAGGACCAAAGAAAGGTCTCGAAGTTAGAGGATTTTATCCCACAGAGGCTCTATCAATAGGGGCATGGCTGGACGAAATGGCGGCCATGTAGATCCCGATTGTAGAACCCAACCCTGCTGAGAAATGTCCTTGTAAGTACTCCGGGACTGTAGCTATTGCCCAGTTCAGTTAATCTAGCTGACTTTCCTCACACCACGAGACAAACAGTTGCCACTTGACTGCATACATTTTCGTCATGGATGGCGTTATAGAATTCTGCATGGTCTCTACAACCTCCAGTTGTGAGACCAGAATCTATGAGCTGGTGCCCCTCAGGGGTGAGACCCACAGTTTCCATAGTTCCACGCGAGGGTGATAAATCAGCCCTCTGGCTTGAGTCAGTAGATCCCTGCAGATGGGAATCTCTGAAGGAGTGCCTTCTAAGAACCATTTTCGAGCTGGCCAATAAGGTTCTACTATCAACAGATGTAGACAGATTGGCGAACTCTCACTAGAACTTGTGGGAGCAGAGTGATCGGGGAAAAGCATAAAGATCTTACCTCAGCCACATATGCAACATGGCGTCCAGCCCTAATGATGTGGGAGGAGTGAAGGCGAATGACAGCAGGCAGTGTGTTGTCTCCTCGGAGGAAAACACATCCACTTCCACTTGGCCAAACCTCCGCTATATGGACTTCACAACTTGTGGATGGAGCCACCAATCCCTGGGCTTCAGCCTGTGCCTCAACAGGATGTCTGCTCTCACTTTCCGGTTGCACAGAATGTACATTGCACTTACAGACATAAACATTCCCTCTGCCCAGAGAAGAATTAGATGCACCTGCCTGAACAAAGGGCGTGAACATAATATTCCCTGGTGGTTGATATATGACACCACTGCTGTGTTGTGTCACAACTAACACATGGTGACCTCTCAATTGAGGAAGAAAGAATTTCAGTGCTAGAAATATGGCCCGCATTTCTAGGCAATTTATATGCCACTCCAGATGAGGGCCGCTCCAGAGACCGTGAGCTGATCAGCTGTCTAAGACCATGCCCTAGCCCGTGAGGGAGGTGTCTGTCATTAACGTCTTGCAATAAGGAGACACCCCTAGAGAGTGACCCAAGGCTAGAGACCAGGGACACTTCCAAATTCTCAGAGCATGTAGGCATCGCCGCGTGACAGTGATTACTCTTTCATAATCAGACAAAATCTCCAACTTTTCAGCAACCACTGAAACGGTCTCGGTATGATAATAATAATAATATTAATAATAATAATCTTTATTTTATAAAACGCCTTTAAAAGTAGCTTCTCAAAGCGCTGTACATGAATGAACAATAAACAGAGTACAATACAAACAATAGAAGTGAAAAGAACTAAAACAACACAATTGATAGTAAAAGTGATGGAACAATAATAAAAAGACACTAGCAGTCAAATGCAAGTTTGAAGCAGTGTGTTTTAAGTTGCGTTTTAAAAGCGCCAAGAGTCTTGGCTTCCCTGAGTTCAGGAGGAAGAGAGTTCCAAAGTGAAGGAGCATAGACAGAGAAAGCACGGTCACCCATAGAATTCAAGTGTGTTTGTGGAACAGTTAACATATTACGCTGTGAGGAGCGTAGCCTGCGATTTGGGATGTATGAGATTAATAAACTGGATAAATATTGTGGAGCCAAGCCATGAAAAACCTTGTATGCCAACAACATGATCTTGAAATCGACACGGAACCTGACCGGGAGCCAGTGTTGTGATTCCAAAACAGGAGTGATATGGTCACATTTCTTGGTTCCCGTCAGGATCCGAGCAGCAGAGTTCTGAACGTATTGCAATTTGTTAATTGTGTTTTTAGAAACTCCAGCTAAAACGGCATTACAGTAATCCAGCCGCGAGACTACAAAGGTATTGATCAGCTTTTCAGCGACAGATAAATTTAGCATTGGTCGAATTCTGGCTATGTTTCTGAGATGAAAGAAGGATGTCTTCACAGTGTTCTGAAAAAAAAATCAAAAGTGAGGCTGGTATCGAAAATCACACCAAGGTTCCTCATTTTACTCTGGGTCTCCAGAATAGAGCCATCAAAAAACAGGGATAGTGGGGCTGCTTTGCGAATTTGATGACGGGACCCGGCAAGCATAACCTCAGTTTTCCTGCTGTTCAGGCACAGAAAGTTATTGTTCATCCAAGCTTTTATCTCAGAAACACAGTCAGAAAGATAGCAAGCATCAATGTTTTCACCAGATTTAGAGTGGATGTAGATCTGGGTGTCGTCAGCATAAAAGTGATAATGGAGGCCAAGCGAACGCAGCAGATGCCCAAGTGGAAATAGATAAATATTAAAGAGTAGAGGGCCTAGAACTGAGCCCTGCGGAACACCAGTAAGTACCGAGCAGGTGTCAGACCTAAAGCCAGACATAGAAATAAAATGGGAACGGTCAGTAAAATAAGATTTAAACCAGCTTAAAACTGTCCCGGACACACCAAAAACACTTTCAAGGCGGGTAAGTAAAAGACCATGATCCACAGTATCGAAGGCGGCTCTAAGGTCAAGAAGAATAAGAAGGGAGGTAGCTCCAGAATCAGACCAACGCCGTTTCTGTGCTGTGAAATTTTTGAAAACCTGACTGAAAGGGTTATTGGTTGAAAGATGATTACAAAGTAGAGAGGCAACAACACGCTCAAGTAGTTTTGCCATAAATGGAATGTTGGAGATAGGGAGACATGGATACTTTTTCTTTCTTTGGTACTGGTGTGACAGCAGCAGTCTTAAGTAATGCTGGAACGACCCAAGTTTCGAAAGATTCATTAATAATGCTGAGGATAGTAGGGCACCAAACAGCGAAGCACGATTTTAATAGATTTGTAGGAATTGGATCCAGCAAGCAAGTGGTTGATTTCATGCTGGATACCTCCCTTGTGAGAGCCTCAGAATCAAGCAGTGAGAAATGAGTAAAAGAAACACAAGTGAACCCAGATGGAGAAAGGAGTGATGTGGCACAGTCAGGGTTAAAATAAATTTCTTCGCGAACATTGACAATCTTTGAATTAAAAAACTGAAGGAAAGAGTCACAGAGCTGCTGAGAAACAGGCAAAGTGGTGACAGAATAACTTGAATCGCTTTATGGTTTGGAACAAGTGTCTGGGATTATTTTGATTGTTCACAATAGCCTGAGATATGTAAGAGGATCTTTCAGTCTCCATTAGAACACGATAATCCCCCAGAAGATCCTTCCACTCTTGATAGTAGACACTCAGTCCAGTAAGGCGCCATTTGCGCTCCATTTTCCGAGAAGCGGCCTTTCTAGAACGTAGATTGTCATTGTATCAGGGAGCGGAGCGGGTGAATGTGACCTTACGGGAGAGCAAAAGTGTCGAGATTAGCAGCAAAAGTGGAGTTTAGCTGCAGAACTTTCTCGTCCAGTGATGAGGGATGAAGATCACATGGGGTGGAAACCACAGAATTAGAGAAAGCTATCTGATCCATAGACTTCCACTTCCGGAAGGTCACTGTTCGGATGGTAGGATCATTTGAATGGTACAGTTCCAGGTTAAAAAAGACAACTGAATGATCGAATGAACCGAGTGCCCTCAACATCACGAAGTTGACGCCGAACCTCATTAAATGCAGCTTGAGCCCGAGCTATCTTGACTGTATAGTCAGGAAAAACAGAGATAATAAAATTCCTCACTTTAATCCGCTGGAGCTCTCTCGCGCGGCGTAAAATATCCACACATTCACTGTGATAGTGGAATCTGCAAACAATAGCTCGTGGTCGTTCATCAGGCTTGGGCTTCGGCTGAAGGGTCCGGTGGGACCGGTCCAAAACCAGCTCCTTCTCCAGACCAAACGCCTCTTTTAACAAGGCCGCTACAGCAGCAGTTTAACCTGTGTTAGAACCTTCTGGAACTCTTATTATTCGAACGTTATTGAGCCACGACCTCGTCTCCAAATTCTCACATTTATTCTGTAATTGAGTCACGGCCTCAGTGAGAGACTCGATGGTAGACTTCATGTGTGCTATGTCATGTGTAAGCGCGTGCTATATTTCCCCAACCGTACCCCTCAATGCTGATATGGCGGCCTCGGTAGCAACTTTATCATTAACCTGCTGTGTTTTCACAGCATGCAGGTCAAGCTGGATAGCAGACAGCGCTTCCTTGAGAATCTCCTGGAGCTCCGTTTTAAAAATATCAGCGATATCCTTCCTCAATGAAGCCAAAAGCTCAAGCTTGAGTGCGGCGAGATCAAAGTCACGGCTCGGTAACGCGGATTTAGGGGGAGATGGAGGACTCGCTCACAGCGCGCACTCTGCCTCAGTTGTGTTTGAATGCCACCTCGTGCTTTCATATTCTTTCCAGACATTTTAACGTGACAAAAAAATGCAAATTATAAGCAAAGATAAGGCATAAAATAAGTTAAAGTATATTATATGACCAAAAAGCACAAATTAATTAAAATTTTAATCGAAATCAGCAGGAGCCTCCAGCTTCTAACTCCATTCGAACCCGAATTCGAACCTCAAAAAAAAAAATGTTGATTCTGTATTGATATATTTTGTTGTACTCTGAAAAGTGTATGAGAATCAATAAAAATTGTTATGAACAAAGATCTCAAATTTGCCGCATACTCCTCTCTTTTTTGCAGACCAGGAAATAATGGCTGTAAAAACCTCCCTCTCTCAGGAAATGGTTCTATGGTCTCTTTTTCTAAGAGGGATCTTACTTCCTGCACTAACGTCGGGCTCTGCTCTGTGCTGATTTCTGTGTTGAGCACACCTCTGAAATGGGGGTTCGAGCTCTGAACTGGACCCAGTAACCCTTTTCGACAGCAGACAGAACCCATGGCCATTCATTTGGCAGTAGTTTCCATGCTGCCAGTTGGTCTTTTAGTGAGGTTAACTTTCCACATTCTATTGGAGAGAAAGCATTAAATTTTTGCTGCCATGTGACAGCACACTGATCAGAGACCACTAAAAACTTGGCACAGCCTGGCTACTGGAGGCCCTGCAATAGTAATGGGGTATAATTGCCCTAACAACCTCATGTCCGATAATACGTCCCTCTACAGTCCCTCAGGGCCACTCTTCCTTTATCTGCTTGGGCTTTATGACCATTCTCAGATCAGGCCTTGTAGCAGGCCACAACTGTGGCCGCTTGGTTCCCCTGGCTGTCTCTGGGGGAGGCAGGCTTCCATACAGAGCAAGTGATAGAGCAGCTCTTGTCTCTGGCTCCTCTTCCAGATCCATACGAGGTTCCACGGACCTGAGATGGCTAGCTGCCTTGGCCCAGATCCGTGAGGCTCTGAAACCCAACTCGCTTCATCTGAGAAGAGAGTAAGTCGCGATTGGAGCTGCCTAATTTTAAAACATTCACTATGCGCACAGTCAGAACATCCCGAGGTGTCCCGTGGCATGCTCCATCCGTAGACACTTCACACAAAAGTGTGCAGTCCTCTCCATTATGAAATGGGAGCAAGGCATAACATGCTTCCTGAATTCTCTCACTCATATTTTTCTCCCTTTTTTTAGAGATTTTTCTGCTTTCTTTGTTTTTTGGAAAAAAGAGAGGAAATGAAATAGAGAGGAGACTTTTTGCGAATGTTCCACAAACATGCAGTCTCGCTGAAGATAATAAGGCTGACGGTACAGGTCACAGGTGTCGTTTATATATCACACGATGCGCTTAATTGCCATGTCACCTGACCAAGACAGGCCTATAAATAGGCATGATGTTACACAAGCTTCAGATACTGGTCAAGCATTAGGGCGCTTCCCACAGCATTCAGCTAACGCATCATGGAGTTCCATTTAAGCAATATGAATTATGTTGATTGCAAAAGGCTACTTTTACATTACATTCACATTACCAGGTTGAAGAGACTCACATGCTCTTTTCTGCTTTAATGTGTGTCACGGATCGGAGGAGGAGGCAGGAAGTAATCGCGAGAGACTTTATTTATAATTACACAAAACACAAACCAAAAACACTCCTAGTATCCAACTTAGCAGTTAGCTCAAAAACAAAAACAAAGAAGTATAGTTCCGTGTCTATGTAGTTCAAACGTTTCCGATCACTTCGGGTGACAATACAATAATGCGCACCTAGTGCCAAAAACCAGGGACTTAAATAACCCACTAGATTACAAAACAAACTGGAAACACCTGTTGCCACTTGTTGTCCATTCTTCCGGCATGCAACCATGTGAGATGGTCACATGACCGAGCAAAGTCTCTGTCGTGGCGCCCTCTGCTGGTCGAGGCGTGACAGAACGCCCTTCCAAAGGTGCTCGGTCCCCGAGCACAACTCAACCACACTCCAACGGGGGGTCCCGGACCCCTGGGCAGAATGTCCCCTTGCTTCCACGGGAACCAAGGAGGTTCTTGCTGGGCGACAGGTGGCTCGACGACGCAGGACGCCTTCCCCAGAGGCTCGGGAGCGCAGGACACCTCCCACAGAGGCACGGAAGCACCGGACGCCTCCCACAGAGGCTCAGAAGCACGGGACTCCTCCCACAGAGGCTTGGGAGCACAGGACACCTCCCACAGCGGCTCAGGAACACCGGACGCTCCTCCCCCGGTCTCTGTAGCACTGGAGGCTGCTTGGTTAGCTCCGGGTTGGATCGTCGCCGGACAAAAAAGAGCAGAGGTCACTAGGCTTACCTCCCTCAAAGGCTCAGGGACGCAGGACGCCGCCTCCTGCCGGGACTCCGGGACGCAGGATGCCGCCTCCTGCCGGGGCACTGGAACGCAGGACGACGCCTCCTGCCGGGGCTCTGGAATGCAGGACGCCGCCTCCACCGAGGAGGGGAACAGGGCGGCATATGCTGCAGTGCAGGAGAGTTCTTCCGTTTCCTGAGGAGCTGAAACGGGGCCCTCGGGCTCAGACGGGTATGAAACGGGGACCTCCGGGCTGGACAGGGACGCAACTGGACTCTCCGGGCCAGACAGGGACGCAACTGGACTCTCCGGGCCAGACAGGGACGCAACTGGACTCTCCGGGTCAGACAGGGACGCAACTGGACTCTCTGGGTCAGACAGGGACGCAACTGGACTCACTGGGTCGGACGGGACTGAAACGGGGCTCGGACGGGACCGAAACGGGGCTCTCGGGCTCGGACAGGACTGAAACGGGGCTCTCTGGTTCGGCCTGTAGCTGCTGCTGATATTGTGCCACCTGATATCCGATTTCCCTCCTTAGCTGGATGGAATTTTCCAGGAGCAACAAAAAGAGCTTTGATGCGCCTAGCCCAGCTTGCTCCATCCAGTACAGCTGTGACGCCTGCCCCTTTACCTGTGCGTGTGCCGCTTGTATGCGGTCCAGATCCCAGCAGTCCGAAGATGCGGGCTTCTACGTGTCCCGGCTTTCTGAGAAAATACGACCCTCCATGACGCTCTCACTACTTCCTTGGTCGGCGCGTTATTCTGTCACGGATCGGAGGAGGAGGCAGGAAGTAATCGCGAGAGACTTTATTTACAATTACACAAAACACAAACCAAAAACACTCCTAGTATTCAACTTAGCAGTTAGCTCAAAAACAAAAACAAAGAAGTATAGTTCCGTGTCCATGTAGTTCAAACGTTTCCGATCACTTCGGGTGACTCAAAACAATAACACGCACCTAGTGCCAAAAACCAGGGACTTAAATAACCCACTAGATTACAAAACAAACTGGAAACACCTGTTGCCACTTGTTGTCCATTCTTCCGGCATGCAACCATGTGAGATGGTCACATGACCGAGCAAAGTATCTGTCGTGGCGCCCTCTGCTGGTCGAGGCGTGACAATGTGACACAGATCTTATTTTTGTTCAGGACTGACCTTTTTAAATCAGACCCGAGTCACTTTCGTATGTAGTCCTAGATTGGATACATATTCAAAACATGGCCATGCAACATGAATGAGAATGGTTAGATCAGATTTCATGCAGCTTTTTCCCAAAGAACTTTAATGTACACTCACTGAGCACTTTACTTGAAACACTTGTACACCTACACATTCATGCAATTAATTAAACCATTCATGTGGCAGCAGTGCAATGCATAAAATTGGGTGTATAAAAATGCATAAAAACTGCTCTGGGCACAGGTTCACCAAAACTAGACAATTGAAAAGAAAACTTAGCCTGGTCTGATGAATCTGGAATTCTGTTGAGACACACAGATGGTAGGGTCAAAATATGGTGGCAACAGCATGAATCCAAGGACTCAGGTTGGCTTGTGTCAATAGACCATGCTGATGGAGGTGGTGTAATGGTGTTGGGAATGTTACATGTCCACATATTGGACTGTTAATACCAATCAATCATCACTTGAATGCCACAGCATATTTGAGTATTTTTGCTGACCATGTGCATCCCTTCATGGCCACAATTTACCCATGTTCTAATGGCTACATCCAGCATGATAATGCACCATGTCATAATGCAAAAGTAATCTAAAACTGGTTTCATGAACATGACAATGAATTCAGTGTTCTTCAGTGGTCTTCCCAGTGCCCGGATCTGAATCCAATAGAACACCTTTGACATATGGTAGAATGAGTCACAGCATGAAAGTGCACCTGAAAAATCTGAAGAAATTCGGAAATGCAATCATGCAAACATGGACAAAATATCAAAGAATGTTTCCAACATCTCGTGGAATCCAGGTCATGAAGAATTGAGGCTGTTTTTAGAGAAAGGGGAAATTGAAGCAAATCGAAGACAGTGACTCCATTCACAGAAAGGATTGGAAAATTGGTGATTTACTTGACATTTGGGGAATCAAGCAAAACTGAAAGGAACCTACTGAAATTAAGTAGTGTAGTAAAATAATTGCCTAAGAAATAATTGTGCATATGTGTGGTGTTTCAGGGAACACTTGCATTCACTTTGCATATAGATATCAGTCACTTGTGGTTACAAACCATCAAGATAGACAGATGCAATCTGAGTAAAAAGTCTAAATTGTGCAAAGAAGCTAGTAATGTTGATGTAGCCAATGTGTTTAAGGTGTTAATTATTAGCAAACTTTTATTTTTTTTTTACATTTTTCTCAGTTATTTACTGCTTTATTATTGACATTTTTGACAAATATATCTGACAAGCAATACAACCCCACCAAGTTGTGTTCTCTGGTTCAGAACTCACTGGAGAGCCATGGCATTATGACTTCCTGGAAACTTTATCATTCCTCTGCTTCTGTTTTTCAACAGGTCAAGTCTCACACAGGCAACTCAAAATGCCCCACTCATACAGTTTTGCTTAGCTCCCTCAGGCAGTTAGGGAGTATTGATTTGAAGCCAGAGCAGCTTTGTTTATTTCCATTTTAACTGACCCTTGCCAAACCATGAAGCCAGGGTGTAGTGTAGCTCTGTGTAAAGAGAGCAGAATATTACATGGCATACTGATCCAACACCCATCATCATTTTCAGCACACTTTTCATGTTATTTATGGCTACAAGACTGCAAATGTGAATTGCAGCAGGCAAGGAGTTTATTATTTGCAGTTAGAAACTGGTGTAAATGGACATACTTGTTTCTTTAATAGCGTTTTTACTTGAAGTTTTACAAGCATTTAACTTCCTATTGGAATTCTGTAGTATATTACATGCAACAGTTATGAGCTTTATGAGATTCATTTTGGGTTGTTATCATGTTGAAGCCTTTTAACCACAGCAAATTGATCCACAATTAAGAGTCATCTGAGTCTGGAACATATGTCTGCACAACTGACAGATAATCATTCTATTGTTAGAAATGTTTCAGACATATACCATGTTACTGACAGAGACTACAGTTAACATATTTTGATTTTATTAAACAACCCAGTTTTTCAAGTATTTCACAAGATTTAATTCTGGTCTTTTGACTTAGTGATGGATTACAGAAGACAAGCCAGACTGTGCATGCATGACTTTGGCTCAGCTCAGGGAACTTCATCTTTAAACAGTAGTGGAGCTAGTCTTACGGGAGGGGGGGGGGGGGGGGGTTTTTTA